>JAGXCT010036414.1:0-66052 GCA_022495035.1 Philopotamus ludificatus | reverse complement strand
GTGTTGGACATCACTGTTATAGACTGTTATTTACATAAAATATAATTTGTTGTTCTTGAGTTGAGGTGTTCTGAAGGACGGCAACTGCATTAAAATAGTCGCTCGAACTATTACAAAAAAAAAACAAAAAAAGTGTGGAGTTGGGGAGTTTCGATGGGGCGCATCTCTGAATTCCTAGAATCTTTTTAACTAGAACAAAAATATTATTGAAGCTTCTTACGTTGTAGCACTAGAGATAGTAATGCAGAAGAAACCTCACTCAATTGGGGAAACATGACTTTTGCAGAAGTTTCACTGTCGAACAACACTATCTAAAGGAGCATCAGAACATCAAGGATCAGGTCGTGCAGAAGATCAAGTCTGCAACATTAGGTTCATCTTCGATTCAACTTGACGATGTAGCCTCGTGTTCCCAGTTACTGGTGTTTGCAAAATATCTCTACTCCTGAACAAGTGTTTTATTTTGTCCTCTTCTTGAAACAACTACAAAGGCCACAGATATTTTAGAAAAATATTAAATTTTCTTTAAAACAGGAACGAATGTCTGTGAGTGCTGTACCGGTGGAACACCAGCTATGTTAGGAAGAAACTCGTGGTTTCAAGCTTTCAAGTCAAAGGGATTCATCGTGTCTGGCTCCAAAAACATGGGAGGAGCTCTTAACTCACGACTTTTCATGCAGCCATGTATTGAAATGGACGAAGTCCATCGTCTACTTTTTTTTACATACAAATGTTCAATGGCTTTCAAGAGGAAATGTACTGGTACAAAGGATGTTGGCTTTTTTAGCCTTGCTAAATAATAAGGAATAGATTGTGCGCCTTGTCTACTTGGTGGACAATTTTCGTAGTTGAATAAACTGAATCTTGAGATCCAAGAAAACCTTGAGAGCTTTTATGAGCAAGATCGAAAATTGGAAGAGAAAAGTACCTTTGCCACTAGTGGATTTAGCACTTGAGAGGCCCCAGGCGCAATTCAATGTTGAGGCCTTCAAAATATTTCACTTCACCTACGCCGTATTTTTTATTCAATTTCCCATGTTTTTAATACATAATTATTATTTTTGTTATAAAAAAAATCGTTTTGAGAGCTGAAATTTGAGGCCCTCTGAAATTAATGAGGCCCCAGGCGCGCTTATGCACCTAAGGGGAATTCCGCCACTGACGGTTGCAGTGTTTGAAATATTATCATCAACTCTTATTGCTAATAGCAAAGAACAACATCTTATCTAGCATTAAGAAACACAATTTTACAACATTTAGAAGCATTAAAAAATAAATTCAGCCGCCATTTTTCTGAACTCAGCGATAAGGAGGTAGATTTAGTTAGCCAAGACGAATTTTTAGGGCTGAAAAATGATTCTGGAGCAAAAGATATGTTCAATGAGAATATGTGCGATTCCTATCCAAATGTGTCAGAAAGAGCTATTCGCTTGTTACTTGACTGAATCCTGAAGTTCCGGCAAAGAGACATGAACATGTTTCTCTTCAAGTGATTGATGAATCGAATTGAATTCATTTATCAAATACAATAAAATGAAATAATAAGATATTATTGTTCATTAAAATATGCTTTTTTAATTTTAGCCTGTTAATTAATCAGTTAAAAAGTAAAAGAAACATCAATCTTATTTGACATAATCTCTAAGGAGACTTCTTATCATTTATTATTAAGGATTGTGACCATGGAGAACGCATTCTATTTTGCTTCGCTCACCTTTAGACCTTTACATTGCAAATGTCAACTGTTATATTGATTTATTTGTAATTGGACCTTAATCCTTGGAGGATATACAAGTTTTTGAGTAAATTTTCCTCATATATTTTCCTTAATTAACGACAATTAATTATTTTTTTTCGTACAGTGGGATTTTACAAACGTATATCAAATACATGCAACGTTTCCTCGTTGTCACATATTGCATAATTAACACCTTAAGCACTGACTGTGAATCGGAGTATCAATATTCTTTAGATAATTTTCGATTATCTAATTAATAGTCGTTAACGAACATCATTGCGCAGTTTCCTTGTTTTACAATGTCATTATCTTAATTTTGTGAATGGTTTTTAATGGGTATTTAATCACCGTATGATGATCCATTAGTCTCTGGCACCATTAATCTTATCCACGTGCAATTTTGGCCGACGTACCCTTTCAAGCAGTCGTTGCACTCTGCATCATATTGATCCGTTTGGGGGTGTGGACCTCGCGTACGTTGTACTGTCGTATGACCTTCTGCCGGGTCCCAGGACACGTAGACCTCGTTCCGCGAAAGACAAAAGAAAATTTGACCTCGACAAACGCCTCATTTGTCTTCATTGCCCGATGTCGAAACTGTACATCGAATGTCGAACGAAATTTGCTATTCAGATCGTGTCAGTCTGTAATTCGATACTCTTGTTTAAATTAGAGACCCAATGTTCATATTTTTTTGATTGATTCCATTTCTGATTTGATTAATCAGCTGCTCTAAATGTATTAATATATGTATATAATGTATCGTTTACATTTTACCCCGTTGATTTGTCGAGTTCTATACATTTTTACTTGCGACGATGGTCGCAATCATAAAAAATACCCTTAGATCGGACATTGTTGCAAAATATTCTGGGAATTGTGGAAATCAAGATCCTTATCCTTTTAACGGATATAGTCACGCCTGTGTGACAACTTTCAATTCACTGCACGCGCTAGCAAAGCCCCGACAATTAGGGGCCCCAAAGAGGCCCCCGATCATTGGGGGCCTCAAGAGCAGAGATTTTTCTTTTGCTATTTATGTTTTTACTCTTTATGTACATATTTTTTTTTATAATTCGTCCACATCCTTAGACTTACCAATTATATGTTACTAGGATTATGTAATTAGCATCAGGCCCCAAAAAGTCATCATACAACGTTGAATGTGTTCATTCAATTCATGGGAATGTGTAGAACCCAAAAGTTACATTAATAAATTCAAATTTATCTAGCGGTTAAAGGGTTAAAAACGGGGATCCGTTTCATAAATAAATGTCATAGACTTACATGGACCAGTCACATAATTAGTGTAGTAATTAGATCGCAATGTAGACTTGCTGGCCTTCAAATACACTTTTTACTCACATCGTCTATTATTTTTACTCGAAGATAAAAAATTCCCACATGGAGTAAGTTAGTACTCTAGCGAAAAGAGACCGAAAGAAAATCAGCAGGTTAAAGAAATTATGTAGAAAACCGAGTTGATATAATGAATTGACTGAGGAGAATGAGATTTTGCGAGAGAATGCGAGTCTAAGAAGCGAGAGAACCGGTAAAGACTTAATTTCCACCTATCAAATGGATGTAATCCTTCCTGTCTAGTTTATAAAAATTAGCGGGGAAAAACGCTACTGTATTTCGATACGATCGTAACATAGATAGAGACTTTCCATATTTATTGATTCTCCGCTGTATATGGAATACTCTTTTTAATTATATATATTTATTTTTTCAGAATCATATCGTATGTATGCGAGCATTTCATTTGTGGCAGTGCTAATCGTCATCGGCGTACCGTTATGGTGGAAGACGACAGAAGTCTACAGGCAATTATCGCAAGAAATCAATTGTGTCGCCGATTTCATTACGATATACTAACGATTAATTTTTCAGGGCCCCATTGCCGTTCGGTCGGATAGAGAGCTTAGAAAACATACCAATAAAAATATATACAAAAATACAGATCGCGCGGAAGATGACAAAAAAGCGGTTAAAATGTCCGACCTCTTATCCAAAGAACTCATCACATCAGGTACGATCGATATTAATTTAATAATAATTTAATAAAATCCATCGTATAATAATTATTAACCAATTGTTGCAGATATATTCGATTTAAGCTTCGAAGTCGTATCGTTGCCGAAAAAATTCGACGGATCGTACGAAGCTATCGTTTCCGTAGAAGGCGGTCCAGGGACTATACTATTAATCGAATGGCCTAAATTAGAAGTGGACGTATACGTTACATCGCTTAGAACTATTTTTTATTCGTCGAAAGCATGTACGTTATCGAACGTATTGTACCATTTTTATTTTATAATAATTATTTATTTAATTTCAGCGCCGGTTAAATTATCTAAAGTATTAAAAGAATGGATGTTGAGCGAGAATTCGTTGCAATCGACGATCGTAGCGATGTCAAAGCCGTCGGCGTCCAGTCACGACGCTGCCGGACGTCGAAGAATGCCGCCATCTAAAGCATTCGATATCAGTCTGAGTGTCGCGGCACCAAATCCGGATAAGATCAAAGTCGAATGGGCACCTAAAGAAGCGTTAGAACGTAAGCGGTTCGATCTATACAATAATAAATAATGCCGTCGTTGAATATATTTATATTATTTGCAGAGTACATTGAGCCTTTTGTTGCGGAATTGAGTGCTATTCATAATTTTACGCTCAAATCACAATGGCTTTACTTCGTACATCTCGACTTCACACCGAAGCAAGTGAGCATACAATCTCAAACATTAAATTTAAATATATATTTTAATATTAATTACTTTATTGTTCAGGTGCAAGACGATACCGAGTTAAAAAGACATTATTCGTTGCCTGAAGATGTTTTGCCGCATTTAATAACCCCGTTGGAGAAGAAACTGGCCTCGCACATATCTAAAAATCCATGTTTAAACTTTGTATTATATACGCCCGCATGTGAACAGTCTCCGATACACATCTACACAAAGAACGGCATGTATACTCTTAACGTGGAATTAATTTTCAGCGCACAATTTTAATAATCTCGTCTTATAGGTTCGAGAGCTAATGGAAAGCTGGATGCTTTTCTATCGCCGCGTTGGGGCGGCGTAGTCATCGGCAATCCGCCGCCGGAAATATGCATCCCGTATCTGAATAATCAGCAAGAAATTCCGACATATTATCCTCCGACTAAAGAAATAATGGGTTATTTCTTATCGCAACTTCGTTTACTTCTCGGAATACAGAGTCAGGTAATAATTTTTAATGATAAATTATTTCAATCAACGTAAAAAACGTTTGATCGCAGCATTTGTGGAATTTATTAATTTCGATGGCGGTATACGTCCAATTGTCACATTTTTTTGTGTCGTGTTGGTACACTTGTCTCTTGACAGCGGTAGCCATATTGAATGTTGAAAGATTTACTCTTATTCTTTGATTTAATTGTTTCAGTTGCCGATACCCGGTGTCGATATTGAACCGTTGAGAACTGTATCGCCTCGTAAATGGGAACTGGACGCTTTAATCAGAATGCGTACAGTCGAACAAGTTATCTCCGCAAAATTAACCTTGCGATCGATAGCACAACTCTTAGGTAATCATATTTATTTACGACCGAACTTTAAATCAAACATTTATTAAATCGGAGTAATATTTTCAGGTGAAATTTCCAATATCGTAATCAACGATGAAGTCGGAGCGTCTATATACGACGCAGTAGAAAACGTTGAATCAACCGTCGAATACATGAAGAGTGGTAGACTTATGGATGCGCTTTTGTCATCCAGAAATGCATTCCTCGCGGCTGAAGCAGCATTCACCGATCCTAGTTTATTAGCGTTGCTATATTTTCCGGACGATCAAAAGTATACATCGAATATATTTCATTGAATAATATGTTTCTATTCGTTTTTAAACAATTTTTATTTTTACAGGTACGCAGTGTACGTCCCTCTTTTCTTACCTGTAATGATACCTGTGATAAATTCGTTTAAAAATATATGGGGCTGGTTCAAAGGCGACTCCAAGAAGAGTGATTCCAAAACCAAGACTGAATAAAATTAATTTTAATCAATGTATTTTGTATAAAATAAATTATTATTTAATTACGTGTGTATATATGATACATAATCGAAATAAGACAATCCTACTTGCTTGAAAATTTATTAAATCAACGTAATACGAGTCTACAATTTATTCAGTGGATCAAATAAATAATACAATAATGAATATGAAAGATGCACGACGAGTATATAATCAAAAAGTATTTTATACGTTTTTACTAATATTTTCTAAAGATATGTTTTATGTGTAATTTCGTTATATAGAATTTATATAAGACTTATTTACGAGCAACTATTCGCCTAAAATTACAAGATCAAATTAGTCGCGCAAATTGGAAAGCTGCCTATATTTTTTTTTGTGCTATTGTGGAAATTATTTTCAAATTCGGTAGTTTTACAAAAGCTTGGAATAATATTTTGGCACAAAATTTAATACAATTGGCTCAATGAACATATTAAATTATATCACAGATTATTAAAATTAATTAATAAACTAAATATCACGTAAATGGAAGATACAATGTGTTCATATTTTTACATAAAATCATATGTATTATAATTGTTAAATTAATACTCGGTACGAAAACCATTTCTTGTCATATCGATAGTCATTATGTGCGCTATATTTAGGAATATTTTCAAAATTAATTTGTACGATTCGTTTTCCAATCTATCACGCTTCATTCCATGCCGTCTCTGTTAAAATTGCAATATTCTCCGAGTTCTCATCGGGAATATATTCAAAATTCCACATGGAATTTGCGAGAGCGAGAGTTTCGCCTTGTAGAATGTCGAACGTTAAAGACGGACACGAATCTTCGCACGGATTTCTCGGGTTCAACCGTATCACGGTTCCTCCTTTCAATTGGGATAGAATTATCAGGCCGGGATCCAATTCGAGCGATTTAAATCGCGGCGAAGAATACTTGTCGGACATCAATAGCCAATTGAAGTGCGCCGGAGGAACGTGCGGCGATAAAAAGTAAGGTCTCGGTGCTAACACCCGCAACGATTTTACCGCTCGTAAATCACAATTTTGAAAGTGTACGAACCAATTGGGTATTTGCAATTGGGTTATTTTCGTAAGGAGATTGTTCAAATCCGCGGGCTGACGACCCGCACGTAAGTTGGTTTGCAATATGCACGGAACAGAATCCCGCAAACGTTCATCTTCCGATAACACTCTGGTCAAATTGATATCGGGATGCTTTGACAAGGCCCAATCCGAATTGGCATCGCTGACGATCACCGGAGCTCCCCTGATCAGATGATTGTTGAGTACACTGTCGTAATTTGTTCTCGATATGTGCTGTACAGAAACTGAAAAGTCAAAAAAATATAAAATATTTTTTGGCCCAGAGACAATATTTGACGCGACATATATTCTTTGGAGCAATATTTTTTTAAAATTAGTTTAATCAAAATTTAATATTGCCCTTACCGATTGCTTCGCACACGGCGCAGTCTGATGCTGTCAATGCGTTTTGAGTCTCTTTCAAAATGCCACTTTTGTTGATCAAACATTGTCTATAAAAAAGAGGCGTCCAGTTCCAGAAGGGGAGGATCTTGATGATCAAGATCCTGGCAACGGCAGAGGCATGCCAATGAAGCGGATCGGCAGGAGGGGCGCATAGCACATACAGGCCGTAGAGCGCCGCCAGCGTGAGGAGTGCCAAAATAGCACCCAGCCGGCCCCGCGGCGCCACGCTCGTGAGGGGCCGGCAGATCTCACTCAGCTCCGAGGCGCTCATGCCCCCCTGGCGGCAGCTACGCCCGAAGGCCCTCAGCTCGGCTTCCAGCTGCTGTAGAGCTTCGTCCGTTGCCATCCTCGTTTATCGATTTTTGCGTTCGCCGCTTAATTTTGGCCAACACTGCCGTTCGCATTAAAATGCAAAAGCACGCTGTCGCTGAATAATATTTTAATTTCATTTATACTCATAATAATGATGTAAATAAAATAACTTTAAACAATTATCTATACTTATATAGAAGATATTTCCCCTTTTAAAATTGAGAGAATTATATATTTTGAATTTGAATTATAATATAGTTTATCAATTCGGTAAGCTGAGAGTTACAATAATAAATAAGTTTAATAAATCCATAATTATGTCATCATCATTATCACCATTTACCAGACACGAGATGTATCTATGGATGTTTCAATTTTTTCCGAATTAATTATTAAGTATTTGGCATTAAATTAAGATCGCCTATTACGAATAAACGAATATTTAATATTATTAGTTTACTATATGTTTATCTTTTAAAAAAAATGATTTGATAAAAAATATACTTCGAGCGTTAAATCGATAAAAAATAACTAAATTCGTGAAGCGTTAATGAATCTTTCAAATTTTATCGTATTCGTGAGTACAGGTGAATTCCACGAAAGGGGGAAAACGCGACGAGGCGGGCATGGCCGGTGCGCGCAGTGTTGTGGCCGCGCGGCGCGCCATCTTGTGGCTGCGTCGGCTCGTGGCCGCAGACAGCCGCCCGGCCCCGGCCCGGCTCCGCCCAGTCGCCGCCATGAACAACAAGCGCAAGAACCGGCCCGCCGTGCCCAGGTGCGCCGCCCCCTACCGCTCCGCCCCTCGCCCCCCGCTTGCCCACCATTTTTTATAATTTTTTCCCATCACGTCTTCCACCGTGAAAAATAAAAATATATCGATTTCATCATCTCGCTGCGCTCGCATCGTCGGATCGACGGAACGGGTTTCCGCTGATGATGACAATTTTAATTTTTTGATTCTTATCGTCCTTTGTCACGCCTCTTGTCAAAAGTTATCTGCAGTATATTGCATTGACGTAAAATACTTCGCCCGGATTGCATCCCACGTTGTCGCCGAATACCGGTCGACCCCCGTCTACCGAATCAACCCCGACCCCCCCCTGATCAATCACGTCCAATCCCAATAAAAAAACGTGTGAAATTTACATATTAATATAAATACAAATAATGACATGTGTGAGTCATAGATGGACAATGAGAAGTCCACTAATTACATATTAATTCATTTTAAACATGTCGAAGCTTAATTATAACTCGAATATGATCGAATGAAAAGCATGCAGGGTGTGTTGCGGAATGTTCGGACATTTTCACAAACAAACCACTATCCACCCAAATAAATGCATTCACCGACGTGCGAACGAATTAGAAAGTAACATATAACCTGTTAATCTATATTAAACCCTAGTTAATAATTGCATGTTTTTAAAAATATTTTATCATAAATATTTAACGATTATGATACAATCGATAAACTTGTCAAATAGTTACGGTTTGTATATAATATCAAATCGCCACTTAATTGCATCAGCGTCTGCCAATATCGCTTTCGTTTATGCAGTCAAATGTCTTATTATTCAGATTTTATTGACATTATTAAAATTTATAAAAACGTATTAATATAACATTTTTTGATTCAGGATCATAGTTCACGATGAATTCTTTTAATCTATTCGATGGGCTTTGACAAACATTAGCCGATAGAATGTTTTACATACCGACACTTTTGTTTGTTTAATGATAAACTAGTCGGATGGTTGTTTCTAACGGATGCGTCGAGATTCTGGCTCATTTTTTGACGCAATAATTAATTAAACGCCGTATTTTGCGTTGCCTTGACCCGATTCTGACCCTGACGAGTGAAGCTTGCATATTATATAATGTTTACTTCACTTTCTTTCCAATTATGCAACGAGAGCATACATATGATTTCATACGATATTGGACGATAAAAAATACTGTTTTTTCAGCTATGATTTACATTTCGAATAAACGATTCTCGATTCCGTAATAGTTCACCTGTTGGATAGCTCGAGAAATCGACGATACATCGAATTATACCGACGTATTCTATAGATTTATGTTTGGAACAATTATAATCTCTCCGATAGTCACTGTCGCTCATTTTGCGTAGAAGAAATGTTTTATTTATGATTTTTTTTTATTTTTAGATCACCGAGGGTCCGTATGGTGACGGCCGAAGGGGTTTACAAGAATCCCCACTTTATGCACGCGATTGCTTGTCACGTGGGGGATATGGTTCAAATCCATACACAGTCTGATAGTGTATGGGAAGGTGTTTTCCGAACCTTCTCGTCAAATTTTGAGGTAAACGTCGGTCGTTACATAACGATCGGATCGGACGGATTTCAATAATAGTTTTGTTTTGTTTACAGGTAGTTTTAGAAGTTGCACATAAAGTCGAAAGGGAAGGCGTAGTCGCCGTGGAAACGATTGTGGAAAAGATGATTTTCCGACCCGAGGACGTAATTTCAATCAAAGCGAAGGATTCTGATTTAGAATTCGCGACGAGGGACGATTCGTTTCAAACTGATAGCGCTATATCTAAATTTAACGGTTGTTATTTTTATGAGTACAATTGAAAATCGCCCGTAATATTTTACTAACGAATATCTTTTGTAGGTCGAAATTTATCGCTCGGGGAAGAGAGGAGCCTGCAGCCGTGGGATTGCGAGGGATTCGCTAACGGCGACGGTTTAGGCGATTCGTTGGATCAGCTAGATCAGTTGGATCACCGCGCAAACGGATGGGACGCAAACGACATGTTTCGGAAAAATGAACAGGACTACGGTGTTCAAAGTACATTTGATCAAAATTTGACAGGCTACACGATGCAACTCCAGAAGAAAGACACTCCGGAGTTTCGGTACGTATATGAATAATATAATCGTGCTACGTAAATCGAAGATTATTGGTCAATTTGTATTGTCGCATCGTTTCAGGGACGCCGAAGCGAAGGCGCAAGAAATTGCAGCTGAAATAGAGAGTCAGCCGCAATACAAAAAACGTTTGGAGCTGGAAAACGGCGACGAGGAGGATTTGTACGCGGCGGTACAAAGGCCGGCGAGGCACGCACGGTCCTCGCCGCCGCCTTCCGTGTCGGCCCAGAACTCCGGCGCGGCCAACGGTTCGGCGCAAGCGACCGATAAATATATACATCCAAACAGGAGGAAGAACACACAGGTATTGATTTGTCATTATTCTCGCCGATTCTTTTCTAATTATGTAACGATGGTAAGTAAAACTCTCTCTTAAAGGGTTATATTACATGCATATAGTAATTTTGACGTGACTAGAACTCGAAAGGCATCCTAATCACTCGAAAAATATCACATGTCGAAATGGAACATACACATCGTTAGCGTTATCGTTTGAATAAATAGCATTTAGCGTTACTAACATTCGTAACAGTAGTTTTGGGGTTGGAGTAGACTGACGACATGCCGTTTCCGCTCGCTGACGTTCGCGCACGCATCGATCGCTCCGCCGGTGTGCCCGCATTCGAGTGTTCGCAAAAGTGCAAGTGTTTCTGTAGATGCTGTTGAACATATGTTTTGTGTATGCACTCGACATATATGACAAAAGATGTAACATTTTTTATAGACTGGTAAATTGTTAAAATCTTCACCACAAGTGCCACATCACCAGGGTCACGGGGTGCATCCGAAAGGCCCGCCAGTAAATGTGCCACCCCCCGTTTCACAATATCCTACTTTACCGCATCATCCTGCACATCAGTCTCTGCATCAAGTACGTCCTGCGATGTCAAACATGGAACGTTATCTAGTAGTGTATAGGTTTTTAATTGCAAGATTTTGAGTGTGTTGATCAATTTATTATATATAAGTGTTTGGCAAAACGTCACAGTAATAGCATTTTTATTCCATTTTCCATGATGATTTTATGTTTTTGCATTTTCCTAATTGTCTGCATGCTCACCCATGACGCCATATAATGATTGTGAGACACGGATAGTTACACTATGTGTGTAACTTTTAGGTTTATTTTGTAATACATGCATATTTATTGGTGTGACGAATAATTGACCATGAATTGCATGCAACAACACTCTCTCGGGACGCCGAGGACTCTCGAACGATCACAATTACGTGTTGCACCGAATTTGTGTATAGTTTTAGTTTAATTAAAAATGGTAGAATTTTATTTGTTTTTGTTCGGTTGACTCGATTATATATTACGTCTATCCTTTTAGAGTAATGTGGTTTAAATATATTATATAGGCGAACCTTGGAGCTGTCCTGAAGTCTATCTATTAACCGTTCATAATTAATCGCACCTGATTCTCGTTTGCAGATATGATACAGATCACCCAAAATATGATCGACTCGAGATAAATCGTATTTTGTACTAATAATTATAATTAATAAATCACATTCTGTAAATTTTTGCCGACTTTCAATACAAATTGAATGTTATATACACTGTTATACCTTCTCCCATCTTATTGGCAACTTATCGATCTCCTCCTCATAAAATTTGGTGGCTTTGGACTGAATGAGAGTATCAAGGGCCTGATTGACTTGCTCTTCATTAATGAAAGTTTTTCCATTAAAAAAATTATGTAAAGAACAGAAAAGGTGGTAGTCTATAGGAGTAAGATGTGGGGAGTAGGGTAGATGTGGCAAAACAGACCAGTTGCGCTCAAGAATTTTATCTTGAGTCACTTTTGCCGTGTGTGGTCTGGCGTTATCATTTAACATGATAACGCCTTTCCGATTGACGAGTGCAGGACGCTTTTCCAGAATTTTTCATGAACTCTTTGCAGCCACTGAACGTATGTATCGGCAGTAATCGTTTCGTTGCGGTTTATCAGCTCGTGGTGGATTATTCCTCGACGATCTCACCATACACACGATCAAATTTTCTTGCCATGAATATTGTCTTTAGGGTCCGGTAATGGTGATCGATCTTTATTCAGCCATTGTCTTTTGCGGACAATATTTTCATAGGTGATCCATTTTTCATTGTCTTTTATTGTCCTCGCCTAGAAAATTTTTGGGAGCAGTCCATAAAGCTGAAGATCATATCAGGCTTATCATCTGTGCTCATATTCACGATGTAGTCTAATACGATTAATCACCATCTTACTACTTTTATGGTATATACTAAAAATTAACACATTACGGTCCATATCTGCTTTAGAGAGCGTTAGAAATGTAATGTCAGAAAGTAATTTCAGTTTGAAAATAATGTCCGGATGTAGATTTAAATTTCTTTCGAGAGAAGCCAGTATATAGAGTATCACAAGTAAATAGCCGTTCATATCTGGAGATGTCCAGGCAAATGCAAAATATGAAGACTGATCGTCTTTCCAGGAAATTGTTTTACGAGACTTATGGTTAAGAGCTCCATCTTCCATAAACGTGAATAGATTGAATAAAACAGCAATAAATTTTTGGTAATTAAAATTCACAATGATATTACATCTGATCTTCTGCCATACGAAATTACACCTCTCAAACTTTCACATTTATTCTTTCAAACTTCAGGGTACTTACTAAAAAAATAACCTCTAATTGGTCTGCAGAACGCCTTTTCACCCATACTCGTCCACTATAACCAAATTGGCAGTATCGGTTTTCCTCAGAATAAAATTTTAATTCAGTTGTAGTTTTTAACAGTTGGGCCCAATGCTATCGGCATTGTTTCTGGTACTTAGGTAATAGCGGTTTTTATTTTGCAACTCTAGTGAAGCCCACAATACTATGGAGATGCCTTTGCACTATTTTTTGGAGAGATTCATCATCTGTGCCACCTTATCTACGGTTTTTTTTGTCACTATCTACTGTGTATACCAATCTTTTCTTTCCTATCTAAGGGTCTAGGTCTACCTGATCTTTGAGAAACAGATGTTTTTACAATTCTTTTGAACTGGATTACAGACGATATTGAGTTTAATTTCTTGACTCGACTCTTTCAATTCATTAGCTGTGGAGTGGAGTGGAGTCAAAATTATGTCTTTGTAAATACATTTTTGAAACCGAATCATTTGACAATCCCAACATAACTGTTGAGGCCCCCAACACTTTATTTTTCAAACACCGACTAGACGTCTTTTCTGCCCTACGTACTGGAAATAATTCTCACACATAAATCACTTCAGAAATTTTAGGTCCCACTGGTGGCAGATTTCCCAGACGTACCTGGGGCCTCATAAATTCGGGGGGCTTCAAAGCGATTTTTTTAAAACAAATAAATAATAATTTGACAAACGGCGGCTGTTTTAGACTACCGTAAAGGTGTGCAATGTTAGTCTGCCAGCCCAAACAGGGGCCCGACCATAAGGCTAGTGGATCAACCTGCACCAGGATTACGTGGCCAACTAATGTTGTTCTTGGCGTGCCCCAAAATGTTGAAGGAAACTCCAACATTGACGAGTACGCCAAGAATGGCAAAGTAAAACCCATACGAAATCATTAGGGATGGGGCCTCAAAATTGTAGTTTGGGGCCTCTCAAGTGCTAAATCCGCCACTCTCACTCGTTAAACCATAATTTGCGCCAAATTTTTAAACAATGTCGAGATTTTCAAGTTGTTTATATTTACGAGAATAATACTGAAGGTCGTGAGTATTCATTGAAAAATTTATAATAATCGAACTATTAGTACCGAAATTATGATAATTTTGTCCTCTTCAAACAAGTCGAAACTATTTTGCTTTGTCAATTCCTTTTTTCGTCATTGGAAATGGAAGATAGTCCCAGGGGGTCATGTCAGACGAATATAGAGGGTATTTTTTCTACCGGTAAAATATCGTCTAACCAAACATAACCTATAAATTGTGACGATTATTCAGTTTTCGATTATTTTTTTTATCAATATTCTATTTTTATGTATTTATTGTATGTATATTCTCTGAACCAATCTAAATTACAATAAATATCAGTTTATTACGGAATTCATTAGTCGAGAATACCGATATATCTCCTATTGCTTTGAGTCGTCTCGGCCAACTGCAAATGGTAAAGAATGTTGGAATATGATTGTCTTATTTACAGATATTTTTAGCACATCATGACCAAATTGGTCTCCAACGTGAATCGAGTGGTGTAACATTTTAAGTTATTCACTCTCGTCGTTGGATCACATTTCTCTTTGGGCTTTAGTATTTTATTTATTTAATGTATTTTGTATTCTATTTCACCTTTGGAATATGTAAGGAACATTTTATCATGCGTCAGTGATTGTATCATATTAATAAAATATGTTTTAAATTTTCACGATGTGGCGGAATGATGGAATTTTTCCCCGATTTAGTTATTGAATCAGTAACTTTGTGTTAGACATTAAGAATAAAACTTTTCCATGAAAAAATCAGTGTAACATAAGACATTCTGAATTTTCTAAATTATGTAAGAAGGGAATCAGGTGTACGTGCAAGAGAATTAATTTTTACGACTTCCGTACTTTCGCTCCGAGATAGAATTTTTTATATTAAAAAATGTAAATTTGTCATATTTTTATTACTGTCGATAATGCTTGATTATTAAAAAAAAAACAATGAAATCCTACTGTACGATCTATCAATATCGTTACATATGAGAGTGTTTGCATTTTATTTAATACAATCTAATTAATAGATTAGTATATTATGTGGGATTTCATTGTGTGCGTTGACACATATTAGGTTGATCTCAACAAAAGTAGACGATGTGATAATCTTACGTAGTTTAAATTATTGTCGTAGAATTTTTTAAATTATAGATATATATCGTGTATATCATTTGCCTATTATCATTTTGAGCTGAATGAATTCACCCACATTCACCCCCCCGTAATATATTATGTTTATCTGCGAAAATTTATTATTAGCAAATATCTCTACGCACTTCAAATGTTAATGGACGGAAGTGTTTATTTATTTCATTCAATAATATGTTTAAATTTGTATACAGCAGCCTATCCATCAAATAAACATGAGCGGCGGTCCTCCGATGAAGAGTTACGCTGCAGCAGGCGCTGGGATGCCACCGCAGCCTCAGCAGCCACCGCACGCAGGGTCCTATCACACTCCTCCTCCAGCTTTCCACGGTCACAAGTACGATGAATACTAATATTTTATCTTCTCGTCGCTTTATTATTTATTTATATATATATTTTTTTTATTAGCGTACAAAATAATGTAGTACCTGTAGGAGGCGGAAAAGTGAACGGCAACGATGGCGGCTCAAAAAAGATGTTGTCAGGACCAATGCAACAGCGTACGCCACGACATCTCGGACCTCACCAGGTACATCCGCCGCCGACACCATTCCCCGTCCTGCCTTCCGGTTCACCGCAAATAGTACATCAAGATCCTTCTAATGTTCAGGTATTGTGTATTTTTTTTTATATATCAGGTCATGTAATGTCTTTGTTAATGTTTCATCATTTGCCACCCACGAGACATTCACTCGCTGAATGTTTGGGCCTTACCAGACTCTTGAATGGTAGTCGAAGTCTCACAGTGGC
The DNA here is from genome assembly GCA_022495035.1 of Philopotamus ludificatus. Taxonomy (NCBI): domain Eukaryota; kingdom Metazoa; phylum Arthropoda; class Insecta; order Trichoptera; family Philopotamidae; genus Philopotamus; species Philopotamus ludificatus. Next base: position 49,987 of record JAGXCT010036414.1, on the reverse strand, counting down.
CCAACTTCTTATTATGCGGTTTTATCGTAAAGATGTTTCTTTCACTTGGCCATTGCCGGATTTTACCCTCCTTACTCTGTGTCCAGGCAAATGGAAGGGGGTTTGTCTCGGTATTCACTTTCCTCATCTCTAGGGGTTCTGGTGTGACAAGTCAAAGCTAGCATAATCTTGTTACGCAATAGCAATCCTTTTGTCATGGTAAACACCTCCCCTTAGTAAGGAGGAAAAGGAAGCAAAAGTATCGAAACTAAGTCGTTTATCGACCTCTATTATTAGGGTTCACCCTTCCCAGGGTATATTGGTTCTGTTAGTGAGAAAGAGACATATTTTAAGGTGGTTTAAGTTTTAATCAATTATATATTCCCCGTCAGAATCAATAACATTCTTCCAATTATTGGAGAAAGAGTCTTAAACATCCATTCCAAAGTATGGAAGAAAAAAAATTTCATAGGTGAAATTTGGCAAGCTTCGGAATAATAATAGGAAGGATGCGTAAGTCTTTCACAACCAAGATCCTCGATTTTCTCACTTGAGATTTGTGCACCATGAGAACAGCATGTCTACAGCAGCTTTCAAACTAATGCTACCTAATGGCTATTAAAGCAACAAATTAATACACGCATGCTTTCAAACCTGTCCTGTATGAAAGACGACACTACTTACGGAATGACCTGATACTTTAATGTTTATATGTGCACAATTTTAATGCATTTTCTTATCTTAATAGATGATCCAACATCAGATGAACGAAGCTGGACATATGGGACCTGTTGTAGTGCCGTCTGTCGGGGGTCCTCCTCCATCTATTCCTATGCAAACATCCGTCTCGTTGCCTGCCCAGCAACGACAGCACGATCCGCGGCGGCAAGAGGAAGTTCAGGTTAATATCCTTACATTTAAATTATGCACTTTTGTTACGTACGTTTTGACTGAAATATGTTTATTGCGTCCTTTAGAATTATCGAGCGTTTGCTAACGAGTTCAAGCTCAAACCGGAGGTATCCACCGTTTTACCCGTGCAGCAAGAAACAGTTCACAACATCAAAAATAGCGGTCTCCAAGATGGTAGAGATAATTCACACAAAGGCTCTTCGATGCCTCCCGATAATAAAGTGCAAGGATCACCCGATCAGGTAATGCCAAAACAGCAAGATATGAATAACAAGGTGAGTTCGCATGACTCCTCCTTTTCTAGCCCTCATTATATTCGTTTATTTATTATAATTAATATGATTTTTTCTTTCAATTTATATAGAATATGGCTGTTCATCCTGAGGTATCGGTAGGAATGCAATCGAATAACGGACAATTGCAAAATGAACAAGTCATTACATCGGGAGTCGATAAAGTTGTTACAAGTCTTAAAAAGTCTACACTCAATCCAAATGCTAAGGAATTCAATCCCGCGGCAAAACCTTTCATTCCACGTAGTCCAAGTACTCCAAATCCATCTAGGTGCGTTTATTTTATTCGAAAACGCTTACGCCTCGTTTGCACTTTTGTTTAATGCGTTGTTTATTCTTCAGACCACATACACCGGGCACGCCGGTGGGAGGCGGAGGTCCAATGGGAGGCGGTCCGTCGCAATATATTAGCGGCGTGCCACATCATAGCATGCACCATCCGGCGGCGCATCCACATCACTTGGGAGGCGGTGCCGTTGTGGCCGTCGGTGCCGGCGGGGCTCCAGGATATGTGGTGCATCCTCACCATGCACCTCCGCAGCCGGCTTATCCGCCCCAACAACATCACCGATATAGAAAAAGTAATACGATTTAAAATAAAAACATTGTTTAATTAATTACGCGCGTATTAATCGAATATATTTTTGCAGTGCCGATGACCTCGCAGATGCAGGTCGCCAACGCCACAGGACAACCATTATTGACACCGGCACCCATGCCTCAATACATGCCTTACACTCACACCGGACATCCGCACCAGCCGCCTCCACAGTTTCTAAATCCATCACACTATGTTCGTTTATATCATTATTTAATATCGCACGCATGCAGGCAGTTTTTTCACGTTTATCCGTAATCTGCAGGTACGCCTAATTCACGAAGGAGCAGCCGGCGGAGGGCCGCCCGTCCAATATTTAGCAGCTCCACCTCCGGCTCCGTCGACGCCGTCGCCAGGTCAAGGCTATCATCCCCCGCCTAGTCCGGCCGTGGGCCCCGCCCCGCCACACCAGCCGCCGCAACCTTTTCAACAACCCTCATTCCATATGATTTGTCCCATATTACCGCAGTCCCAACATATTTACCTTCCGCAGCAGCCTCCACCGCAAGCACCACAGCAACCGCATATACAAGTATATAATTGTTGAAATGAATTACCTAGATAGTAACGCAACCAGCAAACAATCATTCAAATGTAATGTAATTATTTTAAAAATAGCAATATTTTTCAGGTGCTAATTCCACAACAGCAGGGCGGAGGGCAAGCACCTCCTCAACATGGTGGACAACACCCATAGGAAGAGAGAGTCTGTAGTTAAATATTTTATAAATTCGCTCCCTTTTCGTTTATGTTTATACATGCTGATGCGCTTCCGTGAAATGCTTGCCAAATACATGGGCACGAATAAAAACTTCTGGCAATAATTTGTGAATATTACATTATGTAGATGTAATGAATTTATTTTCCCGTATCCGTGCATTTTTTTTACCGCTAAACAGTTACATTCACGACAATTATATTATACTTTGGTGGATGAAATTTTGAACGTCTTTTCTAAATCTCTTCATTTGTAAATCGTGCAGTTTTTAATTGTCGTAGTTAACGATGGTACGTTTCGAAGGAAAGCTAACCATCAAATCTACACGTCGCTTTCAGTCGGTTTACGTAATATATTTTCTTGAATTATTGTTATTACAAAATTATTTCATACAACAATAGATACAATTCATATTTGTAGTTATCACTATTTATACATTAATTTTATTATTATTATTATATATAATCTCCGATGTATTTATAAAATCAGGTTCAATGAATATTTTTATCGAATGTATTTTCAACTATACGTTTTCTTTCTCCCTTTAGTTATATTGTAGTTTTTTTTTTAAAAAAAGACTTTTTTTTTATCGGTTATAGTAATATAGAACAATCAATATTATTCAATGATTTTTTTTGTCTTAATATTATGAATCCTAAAATTAATGATGAATAGTGATCGATGAAATTGCCGCCGCGTCGGTTTTCGTCGGGCCTCATACGATTTAGTCGGGCTCGAAATCAAAATCTGTATTTACTTTGTACGGAGGACGGTTTCACCGATCACTAGTGTTGAATTCTAAATTTGGATATTTCATTTCAAACATATATATATACCAATATATATATTGTAATGTATAAAAGACATAACTATTTTGATGAACCGTGTGAACGTTAATAATATCCAATGACCTCAACATTTGAGGCGTAATAAAATATATATACTCATATGTCCGAGTAGAAACTCGTATATTTTGTGAAAGAAAATTCATTGCAAACGTGAATTACAATAAATTGGAAATGAAAATCTATACGATTACGACGAGTCGGATACTTGCACGCGAGCGCGATGCAGACGCATCGCGCCGACGAATTTTCGGATAATAATTTTAAAAGGTATTTTTAAAATTTCTACCGTGTGCAAATTATTAAAAAAAAAGTCAAACGCCGGCTTTTACTCAAAATGTGGCTTCTCGGCGTTGTTCGGCGGTCGACTGTCGGTACTATATGTTGATTGTCAGGTATTCATTTGCATTTAAAGGTTGTAATTTAGCGGCGCTCTCGATCACGGGCGAGGGGCCGAGTTTGACGTCGGTTTGTGTTGACTCCTTCAAATATATTTTTTTATCATAATATTTAGCCTTGATAGTCGCAATAAATAGTTGTCGTAAGGCTTGGAACAAACGTCGGTGCAAACTGTTCACACGGCACGGGATCGTCGATCCGCAAACTGTTCCAATAGACGGAGATCGGTTTGTTTGTCTGCTCAAATCATTTTTTTTGATACTATAAGTACATGTATTTTTTTTTCCTCGTCGGATTGATTCTTTAAGCATATATATATTTTAAAATTAAAGGCATCAATCCCTTTATAATAATTTGAACTGTTATATGATGTATTTGTACGAGTCGTATTTGAAATATTGTTTCGGTAACTTATGATCGTGAAAAGTTGTTTTTTACTGAAAGACACTCCTAGCCTATATTTTTATAGAACACTATAAGCAATCGTTTGTGATATTGAAATATATTTACGTAGTTTTCATGGCATTCCCGTGCATGATAGATTCTCAATAATATATTTTATTTTATATATATATATGTATTAATGTTCAAAACTGTGAGCGTGAATGGCGAGCGGTTCCGATGAATATCGTTCACGAGAACAAGCGTGAACTCACGTCGAGTATTAAATTAAAATCGGTGAGTTTATCGAACGGTGTTTTAAATTAAATCGCAGTGTTAATCTCAATTTTTTTATGAAAAAATAAATAAGTACAAACGTGCAATGGAGTGAACGTCGAATGAATGGCTAAGTCAAATAAAAAAAAACAAACGATAAAAAAAATGTTGAGAGCGTGAAATGTATTTTGCATATTTGTATAATGTATAGATGAATTTTCCAAAAATTATGTTAGCGTAGTTAAGAGTTACCATTATATTTTTTATGAGGTAACGCCACAAATTTTTTAGATTTTTTACAATCTCATATTTTGAATTGCTCAAAATAAAAATATAAATAAAATATACGTGAGTTTTGATGACGATCTGTGCGCGATTATATATATATATATATATATATACCCGGCGGTGTAGTTTTGAATAAATTTTTAAATGGTTGTTTGAAATAAATATATTGTAACATCGAATTTTCGTTATATAATATATATATATTACAATACAACCATTATTTGTTAATACGTTACGTATAATGTTAAAATAAGTTTTAACGTGATTAGCGTTTCATATCCGTTTTATTCCGCGAAGTGTGAACGGAGCGTAGTCGAGGGTATGGATGTCGTTCTAGAGTCGTTTATATTAAGATTTTATTTTATAAGAATGATTAGCATTCGGACATCTCAATTCAAATATATATGTGTGTGTTTGTGTGCGAGGCATCTTATCGATACAATTTATTTCCAAAATATTGTAGGCGACGGTATTTTTTTTTTACATTCGATGCAAACGTATTAATTTCCAAGCATCAACAAGTGAGTGAACAATGCATTTTTCCTGAGATCGCACATTTTGAGGATAAGCTGTATCATGACGGGGACGCGGGATGTATGGCACGTTTCAATACTGTATACAATTGAAGCGCGAACGTACGGCGGGGGGAGGAAATAATGCGGTCGAAATGCGGCCGCGCCGTTTATTTATTTATTTTATGTAGTCGCGCGCGTCTGCCCGCAGTTGTGCGGCGGCGCGCGCATCTCAAATTTTTGTACGCATCGGCCGCCCGCGGGCGGCGCGTGAACGTGGTGGGCGAAATGCGTAAGCGTACCTATGACAAGTATCACCTGTGTCATGCCGATAGCTGCGATAGGATTTTTGAACATCAGTTGACATTTGTATTTAACGTAACGAAAGACAAAATCATTGCGATATGTATCATTCATATTTAAAGTGCAAGCTAGAACTGGATTCGAATTGCCAAATGTCAAATAAAACATGATATATATATTTAATTATATATATGTACTGTTTCAAACCTTTGTATAGGTTACAGGGCCTCAACATCTGGCATTTTTTTATAAAAGAATTAAAGAAAACGTGTTTTATAAACACACAAAAAATATTTTTTTATTTAATCTCCCTTTCCTTGATCCGATTTAAATCAATATTTTGATTTAACACCAATTTCCAATATTATCCATTGTGTTTCATTACAGTTTTTCACTCTATTTAATTTAATACTGACGGTTTTTCTTTGTGAAAATGAATCTTATTGATTTTGGACATCTTTAATTAATCAAAAAAAAATATTTTTCAACCCTCCTATAGCGCTCCCTTCTATAGAACGGCGTGTACGACAATCACTCTTATAGTGCTTCTTTCTAGATTGCCTTTTTTTCCTAACAATAAATTACAAATTATACATTTCATGTATATATGTAATACAAAATTTGTATGGGTCTTCTATAGGGCGGGTTTCTATATCTTGATAATATAGGAGGGTTGACTAGTAAACCTAAATTCTGCTGCAATGTACATTTTTTATTTACCAAATTATAATGAATACCTTTCAAACACAACCTTTACTAGGGACAAGAATGGTTGGGGTGTAGAAATAGATCCTTAGATTCATCCTAAGAATTTTAGTTAAGGCAATAACTTAAAATTGCAGAGCAGACTGTTTAATGACGGAAATTGGGTCAAGAAAAAATCAAAGGCTTTCCACCACTGGGTTTTTTATTGAATGGCTTCTATAACATTAGGACCTTGCGTTTGCTCAAAGTCCTTGTGACCCCCTAATCCGAGGTTATGTTTTCCAAATCTCTTTTTTAAAATACAGTGTTGAATAAATATAGTACTCGGACAAACTTCCTGTGGTTCATCTAGAATATGGTACATATGTAACGATCTTACTGTAAAATTTACCTCTTGTCATTCCTTTGCCTTTCCATTCCCTTTCAAAATAAAAAGAAATACCATCCTGACTAATCTTAGAAGTATCACAATCCTTGACTCCCAAAATTTATTCTCAGGAAAAGAGGATAAAATCCAAATCAGGATTTTAGTTCACTCACCTAAACCTTTTCCCGAATCCCATAAAAATAGCAATAATAATAAAATATAACACCTTATGTGATTGATGAAAAGGTAAAGAGGCCTAGCCTTACACCCTAGCTTTCATGAACCAAGAAGATAATTTATTATAAAATTCGATTTAATCAGTGAATTTTTCATAAATTTTGATGTCCTCATTTTTGAATTGTGTTTTGTTATTTTTTAAACCATTTCTAGGATTTTTGATTCGTTCAGCAGAGGTTTCGCAGATGAACTGGAGAGTTTGAAGTCAATAGAATTTAAGTCTGGGCATGGGTTCCCAGTGGGGTCCAGGTATAGTATTCTAGGGGTCTATTGGGGAAGTCGATAATATTTTTTTGTTTTAAAATTTTATTTAATTGTGAAGGAATTAGATAATAATATCCGGCGGTGTGATATATCACGCATCTATAGCCGAATGTCATGTTATTTTTGTATAGACTGCTAGGCGAGATTGGAGAAATCCTCCTCTGCACACAGCTAAAATGCTCTTCATACGGACTCTCCTGTAGCCGTAGTTTACAGTATAAATTAGTATGGTTTACAATTACTACTATTTAACTAAAATCTAGTAGATTATTGGAAAAAAATGTAAGGGGGTCTATGATGAAAATTATTTTGTTAAAAGGGGTCTATATAGGAAATAGGTTAGGAACTCTCATCCTAGCGTATAGTACCTAGTAAGCTGTCGCCAGTCTCTCCCTTGTCCCATCCTACACCAGTCCCAATGAATCTGCTTGAGGTAGAAGTCCACTTAAAGTAATTTCCATCATACTCATACTTGAAAAACCAATTCTCCGATTCAATGTTCTGAAGAGCCGCTACGAATTTACAGGTACTTCATCGGATTACCTTGAAATGCTCTTTTAATTCAAGGGATTTTTTTAGGGAATATGTTTTGGGATTGTAGGATTTTGGGAATGCGTTGTCTTCGAGCACTCTCATAAACAGTAAGTCTGAATCGTGTATAATAAATAGAATAAAGAAGATATAAACCAAAATTTGTCTACAGAATTAAATGATTCATTTTAGTGTGTAGATTTTTAATTTTATATTACAATATAATCCTAAATATTCGTAAACACGTATATATCATTAGATAGGATATTACAATGCAAGCAAAAAATATTACTAAATGTATATAATATATATAACGATTAACATAAATCCAATATAAATTAATACTATTTAACTCCAATCATTTAAAATCACTGGAATTTACCGAAAAGAATCCTTTGGTACATACATAATTAAATAATAGGGGGAAGAGAGTGTAAAAAAAAATGACTAGAGTTTGGAATGATTGAAAAATTAATGAAAATAATTTCCGAAGAAGGAAAAGATGATAAATAAGTTCTAACTGGTTAAATCTATGTGTCGTGTATGTTTTCTCGGAATCGAATGCATGCTGAAATGCACTTCTTCAAGGAAACTTTGAGAGTTGTGGATGGACGTGCCGCCCAATACGACCCGAACGCCCATATTAGCCTGATTGATATTGTGGACGCACAATGCTTCTTCATACGTGGTGCCTCCGACCATGAACACTATGATATTATGATACCGCCGATTAGAAAACCCTTCGTCGTTTGGTAAGCCTGGAAAATCGGAATCTTTCATTTTTCCCTTGATGATGTTTTCTAACGTTTCTTGCAAGTGCGGAGTGTGTTGTGTATATATATTTTCTACGCCACTTAAACCCTAGAATAACATTTTAATTATTAATTATATTACCATTTTATTAACACATAGAATTGATAAAAAAAACATGCAGAATTTATTAAATTTGTTTTTCAGTTGACAAGTGCACACCATCCATATGGCTAGAATGTGCTGCGCACACAGGCACCTGAAAATTTAGGGCACCAATAGGGAAAAATGATTGGAAGCCATTGCATTAGGCCTGTAGTCACTAAGGAAAACGATGCAAACGAGGCATCGGGATCCTCAATATTTAAGGGGCTTACATTTATGGAAATTCAGAGGCCCCCTGAATTAAAAAAAAATGTAACTCGGTATCAACTAATAAATACAAAATAAGAAATTGAATGTTGTGTTTCATATTGTATTTTTATTTGCTGTGCAGCTCCTTCTGGCCGAGATTGACAGCTTTTAAACAGGCGCCGGACACTGTTGGTGTACCACTCTCTACCAGAGTGAAAAACGTGCACGTAGAATGCACATTTTAGATTGTAAGATTAATGAAAATATTTAGCGGGTGGGGCCTCAAAATTGAATTGTGGGGCCCCAAGTCAAATGCAAAATCCGTCACTGTACAGGGGCGATTATTGAAGTTCTGCACACACGTGCCAGATACTCTTTTTTTACTCTACTTTTTCCCTTATGGGGCCCTTTTATTATCTGGTCCTTGTGTGCGCCGCACAATTTGCCGCACAATTTGGCCGTATGGACGTTAGAAAGGTCTACATATTTTTAGTATATTGGCGATTTTTTACTTGTGGAACAAATAGAAAATGTGGAAAGAATTTTTGGACAAAAATAACGTGACGCAGAGAATTCTTTCTATATCCGAAGATGAAAAAAACATGAAATGCCGACCTTTTGCCAACATTGACTAAATAAAGACAAAATTTCCAAAGTATATAAACGCTATACCAAAAATTACATTCCAAAAGTACTTTAAAGATTGTAAAAAGTGCACACAAAGTTTTTTATTAAAAAACGAATATTTTGCATGTTTTTCTAATCAATCTCCTCTCTATACCTTGAAGAGTTTCTTTGTCCGTTTTACAGCATCCTGCATTCCGAATATATCAGATTGTCGTGCGTGAGTGCCTCCGTATTCAATCACTTCCACCACGCTATTGATCAGACTGTCTTTAACACCCATTCGTTTCAATATTTTAATCAGACCGACCGTGTCGTTATTGCATTTTTCATATTTTAACGCGTACAGCATCACTAATTTTGCGGCATCGGTATGTCGAATATTTTCTGCGGCCAGTAATTTTTTCAAAACCTGCAAAACAACGAGAATGAAGCCGATGCCAAATTAAATAAAAATAAAAACAAACGTTTACTTGTAATTGTTTAGCTTGATCGTTTTGAGAAGTAATATCCTGCTCGAGTTCGGATACTTCCATTAATTTGTGACGAGACACCATGGACGACAGTTCACCGACGACCGTTACGTGTCTCGATACTGTACCAGACATTTTCTTAAACTGCGGATAAGTTTCAACAAAATTTTTCATATCGGCTATGCTCTCGACTTTCTGGTGACTCTTCGCTTTCTTTTGAAACTCTTCCATTAAATTTTTAATCGTTTGACCAATCTCTCCAAAATTTAGATGTAAACTCTGTAATTTTAAAGCATATTACATTTCGTTTGATATAATTATTCATTGATTTTCTCACCTTTGCATAAAATTCGTCTTGTTCCGCTGATAAAACCACTTCTTTCAGCTCTTTAGGTACACCGGCTACATTCGATAGATTAACCCTGTTATTATAAATAGTGAGAAGTTCGTGCACCATAGCTTGATACGTCCACTGAAAATAAAACAACATAAAATCCGATCCTATGAATAATATAAAACATTCGTCATACCTGATTTAAAAGAGGCGTAACTGGATCATCCCGTCTATCTAATAACAACAGCAACGTGGGATGTTCGTTTGATCTAAAATTGAATTGTGCCGATTCTTGACGAATAATTTGCCGCAAATTTTCGGCGAGTCTCTTGCATGTGTCTGAATTACATTGATATCTGATAACCGAACGTTTATTCAGAGATAGGAGCAACGCGGCCAATCCCTGAGCCGATCTTTGGAGCTGATTCGATTCCCAAGCATTTCCTTTAAAATAATAATAACATCAACAAATATTGTCGACGTAAATATAATAAATACAAAATAATATACCTTGACAGCACGACGTAATATTAAACGAAAATAAATGAGGTCCCATCGCTAAATAATCCGCATAAAATTCTTGCACCTCCCGTACGACTTCTTGTTCGTCGCATTCAGCCAACGTCTTAATATGCACTTTTGATATAATATTACTGAAATCTAAAGAAAAAAATTACATTTACCATATATATATATCGAATAAATATTTTCTATAGACTTACATATATAATACGATCCATATTTAGGATATCTTAATTCTTTCGATAGCAACGCGATATTTTGAGACGTCGGTCGTAAAAATACTATGCATTTTAAATATTTAAGTCCTTCGATCTGATTAGCGGAATCTATTCTTTCAAATAAATACACTTCTTTCTGCAATATTTCGGATTGGCCATAAACCATACTGACGATGCTCGTCTATAAATTGTAATCGTACATAACATCAACATACGTTAAAGTTTTGTTAAAATATGGGAGTGAAAGACAAACCGTTTCTTTATCCATGAGGAGTATCTTCATTCCCGGCCCACTTTTTTCGGCCATCTTTGTGATGTACATTTTTACAGCCTGTGAGACATTCATCTTAAATATATTCTAGTTTAAACACCGCTCAACAAATAATGACAAATGCACACACTGACATTTCACGGAGAGCACAGTGTTGCCACGCGTAAAAATTAAAAAACATAATAATGACGTGTTTTAGGAATTATATCATGTTAATCATCATCATCAACATTTGCCAGCCACGAGATACTCACTTACTAAGGGTATGGGCTTTACCAAACTCTCGAATGGTAGTTGATGTCAAAGGAACCAGAGTCTTACACGTGATCTAAGGGCTCCCCTTTGTGACCCAAATTGTCTTGGTGTGCGGTTTCTTGTAAAGAGTTATCTATCTCTTGGCCATGGCTGGCATTGGACGTGTATCTTCTACTACTGTTAGTATCGGATTTTACAATCCCCACTGTTTCCAAGGAAGTAGGAGGAATTTTGTCTCGGTATTCCTTCTTATCTTCTCTATGCGTTTGCCTGACGTGACTAGTCATTACCTCGGTCTTTTTTAGATCACTTCACATAACTTGAATCGGTTAATTTGATCGGTTGAAGATTGATTGTTTATAAATGTTGCTGACCATTAATTGTAATGCATAATATTATTGATTAAATATAGTGAAACTAGGTCATATCCATTCACACAATCACCGTTCTTTTTTATAGTCCGATAGGGGTTAACACGCGCACGAATTAATCTGACTCCAAATGTTGATAATTTACTATTATTGACGATGACGATTTATTGGCTGGTGACGTGGCTGTTCCCAAGGGTAGTCAGCGTGTGACAATGATGCGATGTCCATTGACTTCGAAGATGTCCGATGTGTTAAATAATCTGTTGGGCGGCTTCTCTGATGTCGTCTTACGGCGAATATGGTATTCGGAGGAGGAGGAAGTACGATGATGGGCAGAATTGCTGACTTAGCGGGAGCAGAAATGCAATGGTTTGCAGCTTTGACGAATCTCATTCTTCATCGTGAGTGTGCGTCTGACGAGCTGGCCTCCAGCCGGGACTTTCGTCTGCACAAGACTCTTAAACAGAGTCCAGGATAGCTTCAGCTCAGGGTGAAGCTGCATTCCTCTCTGGCCTTTGCTGCTCGGTTACCCAAATTTATAATTGTTTTGACAAAATTTATATTTCGGGTCGAAGGTGTTTGTCCTTGATGTGACCAACACAACTGTAATGAAATTTCAGATATCTACGTACATGTTTATAAAATAAAATAATTACAATTTTCTAATGACTACAGTTCGATGAAACATACTATTGAACCCCTGCAAAACTATCGATCAAGGTTCTACTGTAATTATAGATTATAATATGATTTATTTTAATTATGACAATCATTTGTCATTTTGTAATTGTAAAATATTATGAGTATTGCCATACGCTTATGATGCGGTTGGCAGCAGTGTTCGGTTGTCAGTGAGGCAGTGAGGCCAGCGGCGGCGCCGAGCGGACATGGACTCGCTGGCGGCCTACGGCAGCGACGAGGAGCGTGCGCCTCACCACAGGGTACGTGCCCCTTTGATATTAATCTCATCCCGCAAACTGAACCGACTGTCCAGCACTCAGCTCTGATCCTCAAATCAACTATTTTCAGACCAAAATCAATGTCATTCAAAGTCTATGGCGATATCGGATAGCATCTCTATACATCGTCTTCGTACTCATTCCACGAATCTCAATCAGGCAAATTGTCGGTCCTATTTATATTTTTATAAATTCACTAGATTTGACAGGTAACATGAAACTGTAGTTTATTGCTACATATTAAATACCGACGTTTTCCATGAAATTTTGCAACAAATAATTCTACTTTCAACTGTAATTATTTCTTTATCTAGTATTTAATCAATTAATAAATTAAATTTCGAGCTTTTTGATTTTATTATTTTTGTATAGTTTTGATCGATTGAGAAAACACAACCACACAAATATATAAATCCGTCATATATTATTCAGATTTATATATTTATTATTATGTTATAATTATCTGTCTAGTTTATTCGAATTACTGGACCGCATTCTATCAGATAAAGCTAAACGTAATGTCGTTTATTTTAATGCATTATTCTGCAGCTGTGCTATGTATCATCTTTCACCTTTTGAAAACATGTAAAATATCTATGGAAACTTGAGTATCCTTCTCTAGTGCTCAAGGCATATAATAAGCGTCATAATCAGCACCCAGATTAAAAATATATAATTACGTGATGCTTTGCATTTAGTGAGATTGCAGCAGACCCATAACTGATGAGTTTTATAATAAATAACTGGCAAGATTATTATTTAATTAAATTGTTAATAAATCGGTAGCACCTTGTATAAGAATCGTGACTATTTTTACGTTCGTTTTGACCCTTTTGAAGAAAATCCTAAAATTGAGGAAAACGTAGAGATAAGGGTTTCTAAATAATAAAAAAAATTCTTCTTGTACATCTTCAATGCTTTTAAAATAGTAAGTTTTTAAGGCCCTCTATCTACCTTATAACATCTTCTTTTGTTGTAATTGGATGGATTGAGGTTACCTCTTCTCAATCAGCGAATTCTCTGTCGGACAAATTTGCCTAAAATGACAGTCCATTGTATCGTCGATTCCCATAACTTCAGATGTCATCACATTAAAGTCAATATACATATAATTTTACGAGGGTTCATCAGAAATTGTTTCTCAGTCGTCAATGGGATTGTGCCGTGTAATATCTTCTATTTTATCTTCCTGTTCCTTGACGATTCAGGCAGTGGCGGATTTAGTACTTTTTTTGAGGCCCCAGGCGCAAATCAATTTTGAGGCCCTTCCCCTCAAAATATTTTCATTGCATATAATGAGCAAATTAAGCGCTAATATTCGTTCTTCTCTTCCTTCTTTATTTATTAGCTTCTTTAAGATCAATATTAGCAATTTCGAAGTTATAAATATTTATTATTTTTATAAAAATTCAGGGGTATGCCGAGGGCCCCGATGCCTTGCATCATTTTGCCGTAATGTAGCTACGCGCCTGTATTCATGGATCATGATCTGCAGAACAGTCAGTGCATATGGTTCGAAATATGACCGTAGGGGTAGCCACCTGAAAAACATGGCATAGCTGATGTTATTCATTTGTCAATACCATTTAGGGAATACTGCCAAATTATTAATTAATTTAGTTATGAAAAAAAAAATCGTTTCGGGTGGCTAAGTTTTGAGGCCCCTCGAATTAATGAGGCCCCAAGCGCGCCTCAAGTGCCTAAGGGGAAATACGTCATCAATACTAGATTTTTGCAGAATAATGCTGGAAAACGTGAATTATGGATACGTAAAAATGGGGTTCCATGGTATTAAATGTAATTAAAATATGATGTAATTTTTTTTTATATTTAATGAACAATGAAAAACGGCTTTTGGCTTTATCTAACAGTAACTCGTAAGCTAGATAGAAATTATTGTTTTATTCGTTATACTACAATTGTTATTCCGATGTGCAATACAGATGCATCTGTGTGACAACAAATTTTCGTGATAACTTGACAGGGAACCTACTCAAACAACCGAGAAGCCGATAGGGGGCAGTATTCCGAGCGCGGATACCAGCAGCACTCGCGGAAAGATGACGATACTAATTATGACCACGTGACGATGGACATGAGCGAGGTAATTAATTTGTCTCTATCGGCATACACACATGTTTATTTTTAGAGTATATATATACATAGATTGAAATTAGTGTTTTTTTATTTTAATATATAAATATGCATATATATTCCTTTTTTGTTTATTCGCTCAACATAGTATTTGAAACTGTCAAATGTTTACCGCCACCGGTATATTTGTATTTTTGGTACTATCTTGACGAATTGTAATTGTATTTATTGCCATTTTGCGTACCTTGATATTAACACATATATTGTTGTGACGCATATACAAAAATTTCTACCTTCCGAACTTCTACACGCACGGACTATTCCGATCTGCCGATTGCCGTATGGGTCATTGTGATCTGCAAATTTTCATTTTGTGCACAACCGTCAGACCTTGTATAAGTCTTTCGGGGATCTAAGCGCTCTAATTCGCGGTGGCTCACAACACACGTAAGTACATTATGTAAAAGTAAAAATCTTCCATGATATTTTATTGATAATGGTAGTTTGATACTGAATATTGTTTCTATAATTTACTCTCAATCTCTGTACACTGGCAATTTTATTAAAAATTATACAATTGATATATTTAACATTTCGAATATGCGTAATATTAATTTAATAATTCGTTTTTTTTTATATCTAATACGACATATTTGTAAATTAATCAATGTATTTGCATATGAAGTTGGTGGAAATATTCTTTTTATTTCGTTTCTATGCCCCTCGATTTCATATTTGATTAAAAACAACTCAATTTGCTTAATAATAATATGATACAAAAAAATATGTGGAATATTAATTTTGTCCCGATCGGAGACATCATACACTTGTGCCCAATTGCCGATTTAGTACCTGAGAGGCCCCAGGAGAATTCAATTTTGAGGCCCCCTCTAAATATATATTTTCACTATCCATAGACCCTACAGTGTGCATTCTATGCGTGCAACTAAAGTAAACTACGGTAAAAATAAGTTTACTGAAGTTAATACATAATTAATTTATGTAAAAAGACAGAAAAAATACAAAATTCTCCTTTTTTATTAGCTTATTTCAATGTTACAAATATTTATTATTTTTGAAAAAATTCAGGGGCCCTGATCCCTTACATCGTTAAGCCATAAGGTCTGAATCAATGGCTTTTTATTATGGAAATAATATTTAAATGATTAAGAGTGCTAAACTTTGAGGCCCCCTGAATTTATGAGGCCCCAGGCGCGCGCCTTTTAAACTCTTTCCACATTTTCTACGAGGAAAAAATTAAAAAATGCTACCAATGCCATGATTTTAACGAAATTAAACAATTCCGCATATTTTTTTTATCAAATATCGTATATTGAGATATTTTCAGCGCAGATTTGATTAATTTATATTATCCTATTAACATTAAAATCCAGTATTTATTTAAACAACCAAAATTAAAACGATATCTTTTGCTGTAGTATTTAAGTAGAATTTATTTAACGCTATTTAATACCTTTCTCCATTCAGCTGATTAAACATAAAATCTCAGTTTGCCGAACAGTAAGTATTGACGAGAAGAGATGAAAATACGATAATATATCTGATATTGAATGTTTAGATCTGAAATATATTACCTTCCGAGATATATTTGATTGAGTAAGAATATGTATGTATGTTTATTTTTTTTACTGAATATAATTAACTTAATTTTTAGATAGCGTTTGTAACGGGAAGCAACCGTAAAATTATTAATATATCTTGCCATACAAGTGTTACGCGCCGATAGTGAGCATGCAACACTGTTGTAACGTGTATGCGACGATATAAGTCTCTTGATACATGTCGTAACCAAGTTTGATTTCACTTATTTATCCCGGAAACATTTCGATAAAATATTACATTTCGAAACGCAGATTCGTGTATTGAGCAATATTTTTTTTTACAACAGGAGTCGAACAATAACAACTCTGACTGTGAGTCGCCGCAGCGTCAGTCTCAGAGAAGATCTTCGTATTCGTCGGGTGAACGCGATTCGTTTCAAGGCGGTTCGTCGCCCGATGACAGGAATAGGATGAAATCGCAAAGACAGAATTGCCACTCTGATAAAGATTCATATAAAAATGACAAAAAATACACAAGGTATTTTATAAAACGATAATTATAGATATTTTTTCGTATCGTGTGTAATTTTTTCTATTCTATGTTCAGAAACGATGAAAGCGATAAGCAGGATAGACATAACAATGATAGACGGGATAGAGAAGGCTCCGACAAGAGAGATTTCATCGATAGAAGAGAGAGAGATAATTCCGATAAACGGGGACCGGAGCGCGATCACCGCGACAACGACCGACATAGACACTCTCTACACAGCAGGGATAGATACGATCGCAAATATCCCAACGACGATAAAAGGTACAAATCTTGAGGACCGTGAGGCATTCGTATGCCTCTGAAAGGAGTATAAGGCGGCGGCCCATCGGGACCATTGTAATTACTTGTTGCTATGTGAACAGTGTTTGATAGAATCTTTTATTAATATTTTATTATTAGTAATATAATATAGTACCTATAAGTAATATCGTTTTTTCGATGTGCCATCTTTAAAACAGTCTTCTTCAGTCTATTAGGCAATAAGGACGTGTTATAAGTTTCTCTTGTCTAGCGGCTACTTGCTCGTGGCCTTTAGACAAAAAAACGGTTTCTTTATCCCTCTGACGACAATGGGAAAGACATGTCCGTCGAAACAACATCTGTGGAGCTGTATACTTTTTCATTATCATTTGAAAAAGAAAGCGCCAGAGGCTACGAAGGATATTTGCGAGATTTACGATGACATATTGGATGTCAGGAAATGCCAACATGAAAGGTGTTTGAATCCCACACGCATTCACGGGCGACCTCATGTTGTGAATTTGACTTGTGAAAAAAGCAGGGAGAACTGACGAGCCTACCAAGGCAGCTTTGCCTCGGAAGTCTAGCCAGATAGCGGCTCTCAAATGGGCTTCCAGGTCTAGCGGAAGCTCGCCTGCTATGGAATGTTGTGCGATATGCTCGCGTAAGCAGCAGGATGACACATCTCTGATCAGACAGTCTCCAAATGGCTGAATTTTCAGCTCTGTGAGCTCAAAAGCTCATTCTGTAGCTACTGATGGTCTCAAAAATCGCTCGGTAATAAATTCTTAACCCTTTGTGGCCAAGGCCCCAACTTGATTCTTCTTTAGTCGGCACCCTCATGTCTGAGGATCGTGACCATCACTTAATTGATATGTGTTAGCATTAATAGATAAGGACGCCTATGCTCTTGTTGCCGACGAATCTGAGTCTTTTATCGCGGCCTCAGGATTAAATGCTTTCTAGGATAGACTTGAAACAATCTTCGATCTTATCATGAGTGCTATCTTCAACCAGCACCAGGATGTCGTTGGCGTAGCCTATGATCAAGCAGTCCTCCAGGACGTTAATGAGCCAACTACCTTGTCTCCGGCACCGAACAGCACCGCTCTTTCGCTAAAGTAGCTGCCAATCAAAGATTGTCCATTATGACGTTCCTTTTTATAAGTTTGGCATGAAACGGGCAATGTCGAGCGTAATGCACAGAATATATTTAACGCTGGAGTTTTGACTGAAATCTTTCACGTAGTTTAAGGTACCTTCAGTGAACCCCCTTGTACTGTGCGAGTTGTCCTTATGGGTGCCACCTCACTACCATGAAGCTCGTTCATGTGGGCTTTTTCTTCCGTCAAATGTGAGGACAGGTGCTCTCAGAAACTCTCCGGTAACCAGAACTATTACTTTGCTCAGCCACTTGACAAATTACGTAGATATTTTCCATCTAAAGTATCACCATTTCGTTGATCTCTTATTGGATCACTCTGTATTTGCGGCATTGTCTTTAAATAATAATAAATATTTTTGATTTACTAGATCTAATAACGATAGAAGGAGAGAGCGATCCAGATCTCACGATAGAAATTCGGGTAATTCAAAAAGAAGATCTTCGTCCGGCGATAGGGACAGATCTAGCCGAAATCATCACAGTCGATACTCGGACGGGTCTAAACGGTTCGTTTTCCAATAATCAATAGGCAGGAGTTAATATAATTTAAATATATATTCATTTTTATTTTGAGCAGGTCAAATTCACGCGAAAAACGCAATTTTAAACGATCCCGCAGTAAAGATAAATCGCCAGGAAATTCGGAATACAAGCCCTCGTATAAGGTTTCCAAAAAGTTGCACGCAATCAATAAAATGGGTTAGTATTGTCGGTATTTATTTATAATCTGAGTGTATTTTAATAGTAACGTATATGTATATATTTAGGTCTACAGATTAAGACTCCCGACGGCTCTATAGCGAATACTCAGATGTTGATGCAGCAGACTCTCGCTGAACAGGTGGAAAAAGTAAAGAATGCGACCGGGATCGAATTGCCTAAATATTACAATCCCTCCGTCATGAATCCCTTGAAATATGCCAATCAAGTATGATTTTTATTGATTATTATTTCGGATATGCGAATATGATTGAGTGTTGATCATTACGTCATTTTTTCAGATACAGAAGCGTAAACTTCTCTGGGGAAACAAAGGAAAGGAGTTGACTGCGTCCGTGGAGAGTTGCAGTTCCCAAGCACCCGCTGCAGTCATTCAATCAAACTCTTCAATGGCTCAACCGAATAAAACTGGGGTGAGCAAATGGCAAGGAACAAAATTCGCTCAAGATTCAGACGGAAAAGTCGCATCCAAATTTATGAGGCTCATGGGAATCAAAGATGGAGGAGGTACCGTTTCCGATCATTACATTAAAATTCCACTTTTTGTTATAATACATTTTTTCCCCCGAAATTTCAGGCAGCATCCCTAACCAACAACAGCCCGTCGAGTCTTCCGGCGATATAGTCAAAAAGCAAGAGGAAATGTTCGAAGCGATGCAAGCTCAGTACGAAGTGGCCCGAGCGACCACGCACACAATGCGCGGGGTCGGCTTGGGCTTTTCTAGTCACAATAAACCTTATTAGTTCGGTAGAGTTAACGATTAGCAGTTTAGTCTTACTTTTACCATTATTTTGTAATATAATTGCATTTTATTAGTGCTCTTAATAAATGCGGAACATTGTTTGTTTAGGGATGCACCGTTCACTTTGGCCCGATGTGTAATGTTTCAGTCGCGTTATAGATTGTCGGCATAGCTTATCCCTCGTTAATAAATTACCTTTTTTATACGTAATTTAAATTATATTTTTTAATTCATGAAATATAATTCGAACGTGTCTTAAAATTTTGTAAATATATAATTTGAAGTGTATTGTTTGGTCATGTGTAAATAAATATACATATATTTATCTCACGACTGCGTTTTATTTGAGTGTTTTTAATATTATTCTCCGTGCGAAAGAGAGGGGGCAGTCCTAAGCCCCGTAATATTAGGGGCCTCAACTTGGCAACTCAATATGTTAGACCTAAATTCCCATGATGATTTTTGCAGCGCCATGGTCCATCCAAAATACATTTCTTAACTATGATACCGGTATTCTGTTGCTCTCGGCACATTTTAAAGCCCTAGCAAATAGATATTTTTTAATTTATCAAACATAAATAAGGATCTCTTCTCTCTCCGAATATCACAAAAGAACAAGGTACCGACGCCCAAAGCAATAATCAGTAACGATAAACCTGAACAGCTGCAGCAGCCTGACAAGTAAATGCTCCCTGTGTAAGTAAAATAGTAAATACTCGTAAGCTTAAGTGGGGAACTGCAGCAAAGTAAATTGGTTTCTACCTTTAGCCTAATCTCTTTGCTCACAAAATTCCTGACTCTTCACTGTCTAAAAATAGTCATGATTCGAAAAAGGATCAATAGATCGCTTAAAATTTTTTAATCAGGCACATTTTTTTGAAGATTCTTGAATATTAGTTGCCGGCCCGGCCCTTGCATTTACTTCAAAAGGCCCTGCCCAAGATAAATATCACTGGACTCATCATCACTCGGATTGATGACCATTCTGAAGAATTCTGAGTGATGCTGGTTTACAGAGGAGGTGGGGTCGAGACTGATGACTTTCATTTCACAAATAATAAATGCTGGAAAGCAGGCAATGGGAAACCACTGCTTTATATATTCCTATGAAAACCATGCCCATTGTCCTCCATAAGGGGAATCTTGGACATCACAGTCACGTTCCTCAGAAATGAAAGAAAGTGGATTAATAGTTTATATAAAAAAAAACAAAATAGTGAAGAATTTTCTTGAATATTGAAGTATAATAAACATGTATAAATAAGACAATTTTCAAATATATTTATTTTGTAATACAACTGTCTGGAAAATTAATTTTAAGAAGCGTATACGGTATTTGTATTATTTTTTATCACACAGTCAGGGCTAAACAATTTCGCATAACGATTGAATATAAATGAGTATATTTTTGGATTTAATATAAATATTTTTATAGGGAAAAATATTTATTTTTCTATTTTTTTAAATGATAAAAGGGGCATGCTTTTTATATTTTTTTTAATGGGCCTATTCAAGCTAGATTTGCTGTAATTACGATTTTAATTTTTTGAAAACCGTATTAAAACAAAATATTAATTTTATAAACTGAATTATTTCAAACTGGTATATAACCCGTTCGATTCCACAGTTCGTTATGTCATTAGTTTTATTTAATAGTTTCGTCGCTATAAAAATTCGAATTTTATTAGATATATGTTTTTGTTTATTTTTTAAATATTGGACAATAGTCGAGCGGTGCAAGGTCGTATTGTCGAGCGTTACGAGTGCTGTCAATGGCTGGTCGAACGTTGAGGGCTTGGGGCCAAAGCTGTCTATCGGCCGGCGCGCGAGCGAGCGGGCGAGGGCGCGCGGCTGCCGGTGCGTTGATGGAGCGTCTGGCGGACGCGGCGCGGCGGCTGCGGCGCGCGTGGCCGAGGCGCGGCGGCGCCTGCTGCTGCTGCTGGCCGCCGCCGCCGTGCTGCTGCTCTGGCTCGCGCCTCCGCCCTTCTTCCGCCTCCTGGCAGCGCCGCCCGCCTTGCCGGCGCATTGTCTGCCCGAGCGGCTCGCCGCTTGGGCCGTAGCCCGCGACCGCTACGACGCCGCTCTCTCCACTGCGCCCTACGCCGGCAACGGCCTCTTCGGCCTCGTCGTTGAGCCGGACGCTCGTCTCTACATCCGCAGCGGTCGCACGCTCTCCCTCCCGCTCAACTTCCATCCTGTCGTCGTCGTCGACGACTACGGCAGCGACGAAGCCTCGATCGTCGACTATCTCACCGGCACCGTGCACAAATATCAGTGCTCCCCTCTCGGTTACAACGCGGCATACAAATATTACGCTCACCGAGCCGTCCCGAATCTCTTCGTGCAAGATATCAAAATAACAAATCCGACGAACGCCGAAATAGATCTTAACTTGACTCCAGTTAGAGTATCCGACTGGCCTTCGTTGACAAAGAGAACGATCGAACTTCGCCACGGGGATTCCATAGAGAAATACGACGTTCACACTGGGAAAATGGAGATGCCCAGAGAAGACGACTACGTCGTCGTCGTTAGCATAGTGTCTAGAATTATTCCGACTACCCTGTCGTTGAAGAGCAAAGACACCGTCAGATACAATTCGTTTACGGTAATCCAATACGGCGATCCGGTTCCGAAAGACAAATTCGAATATGAAAAGGACATCATAGAAAAACTCGCCATCGAGAGCATGCGACGGGCGATCGAATTGTCGGAAAATACGGATCCCGAAAAAAATCTGAGGGAGACTCACGCCGACGTGTGGCGG
The DNA here is from genome assembly GCA_022495035.1 of Philopotamus ludificatus. NCBI lineage: Eukaryota > Metazoa > Arthropoda > Insecta > Trichoptera > Philopotamidae > Philopotamus > Philopotamus ludificatus. The sequence continues at coordinate 27,404 of JAGXCT010036414.1, read as the reverse complement.
CGACTCTGGTACACCGGCTTCTCGATCAGCGAATCGAAGGCCGCCGAAGCGATTAACGGCGATAAAATTAACGCCACAATCTATGCGGTCCTTTCGCAGGTCCGATCTTACGAGAACGAGGAAGGCATTTCTTCGCTGCAAAAGACGGACATCCTAAAAGCGCTCACTTACGCGGAGGGCTGTTACGAAGGTCATTACACGCTGCAAGCCCAAAACCTATGGAAGCCCCATCAAAACGTTCAACAGATCAACAACGTGGTGCGAGCTTGGCTCCTCACTTTAGAGAAACAAGGTTGCCACAATCTGCTGAGGGCCGGCGCCAGCGGAGTGATGCAAGCGATGGTGCTCAGCTTCGGCAGTCTGAGGTTCAGCAATCAACACCTCGAGTTCAATATGCATCCGTCCGATCTCCACCGAGACTTTAACTTTAGACGGATCAATTACGGAAATTTGACCCACGTCAACATAAGCGTGACCGTGCAAGAGGACAACGTGGCCGTCTTGTACGTCGCGTTGGACCGATCGGATCGCAGCTATTTCGCCTGCGACGGCGGCTGCCTCGACAGTCCGATGGTGCTCGGGCCGGCTCGCAAATTTTTCCCGGTCAAGCTGACCGATCCGCTGACGGCCATTCTGTACATCACGTCGGACAAGCAGCACATGGAGGACCTCCGACACGCCATTCACGTCAAGGAGGTGGTGATCGCTCCGGCCCACGAGCATCACGTAATAGCGCTCCACAAGCACGGCCACAGCTTGGGCGGCCTGTCCACGATGTTCTGGGTGTCCATCTGCATCATCATAGTCGTATTCCACATGTTCCTCTGCCGCATTATCATGAGCGAGTACTGCGATCCGCCCGACAAATACCGAAGATTGTATAGCAAGCCCTGAAATTTAATCCCGTCGAATTCAAATTATGCGTCGGTCATATGACTCGCGTTAAATCGTAACTATTTATTTAATAGCACCGCGATAATGCAAACGATAACGCTAAAAGCGCATGACGGGGCCCTATCTATTATTTTTATTAACGTTATATATTATCTCTGTTTGTTTACGATTGTATGGATTGTGTATCGTAACGTTTTGTATTTAAATACGGGGGAAATAAAAAATATTTACATAGCTAAATATTTTGGATTGGCCCCCAGATATTTGTTCGTTTACGTTTTAAAAAATGCAATATGTTTTGCCTGCGGGGAGTTTAAAATTTGCTAATAATTAAATTTTTATTCCGGCGGTGTGGGATTTTTATTATTTAAAAATAAGTTATTCGTTATAACAATATATTATAATAAAGTGTTCGTAAAGATATTATTTAGAGTTTATTTGAAAAACAAATATTTTTTCCGGCCAATTATTTGATCTCCTATGAAATTATTATTAATTTTATTCGATCGATTGCGCAATGCAATTTGCCGAAAAGTTCCACGACTAAAAATATCATCTTAAATTGTGGAACTCGTTACGTTGTCGTATCACGTAATGTAATATTGATCTTTGATAAGATAACCATCTTAGCGACGGTATTTTTAATCTAACATTCATGTGACAGGATTTAGTCCAGTGGCGGATTTAGCACTTCTGAGGCCCCAGGTGCAATTCAATTTTGAGGCCCCCCCATCATATTTTTTTTTTATTATCACTACACTATAATGCGCATTTTACGCGCACGTTTTTTACTTAATTTGCAATGTTTTGGATACAATAATTTACGTAAACAAAATTAAAATTTTTAATTTTTATTGCTTCTTCTCTTCTTTTTTTATTAGCTTCTCGAGGATCGATACCTAAATGAATACTCCTTAATTATTAATTATTTTTGTTATGAAACAAAATAAATAAATATAAAAACACTTTGAGAGCTCAACTTTGAGGCCCCCTGAATTAATGAGGCCCCAGGGGGTCTTGTGCGCCTAAGGGAAAATCCGTCACTGATTTAGTCACCAATATTCCGTATTTATAGATATTTTTAAAAGTCGATTCATTGACCGAGTATTATTTTACAGATTCGTGGGATGCAGAAAGATTTATCGCCGTTTTGTTACGAGTCTGATAAGCTTTACTACTTTGATAAAAATAGTGTAAATTTTGTGCGGCCCGTTTTAATAACCATTATTTATTTAGTTTTATTTGTTGTAAATGTAAAGATAAAAAATTTGTCCGGGTTATGGAATGTAACTGCACAATACTATATATAAATAATAATATTTGGATTGCAACATGTTTGAAAATCTATAGCTCTAGCGTTGCAAATGTTGAGGAATGCTGATGTGTTCACATTCAAACGAATTGTATTATTTATGTAAATATGTAAAATAATAAAAGTATTAATTTATATACGTTTGAGTTTTGCTATAAATATTCAACGTCCCTTTCCCGTAATTTATCTTTTACATATCATTTCAGTTTTTTTTTTGTTTCTGCGTAGGTCTGAGCAGAATTTGTCATCTGAACAAACATTCGATTGATATAACCAGGGAATTAACATAGTTAGACGGTGAAAAACGGTGTATAAACAGGTGTTTCTTAATCCGTTTGTAAGCTTATGTAATTTCATAAAGGAACCGTTAAAATGTGTTCATTGCCCAAAGCAAATAGAGACATCTGTTTATAAACAACAAGAAATTTTCATGAAAAATATTTTCAAGTTAACGATCAGTTATAAAAATAGTAATGTATTTGTTTTAGCAGCTGCGGTACAGTGTTTATTATACATTTAATAAAATGTATACTAAAAGGCTCTAATCATGATCACAGATATGATTATTGTATATTAACTTAGCCATGCCGGTGGGGTCTATTTGGGACGCCGGATTATCTCGAATAACTCTTTTAATATAAATCTTACATGTCACAAACTTTTTGTATTTGTCTAAAAAAGTCTAATGAATAAATATTATAAATAAACAATGCCCTATATTGTCCGCAATTGCGAAAAAAAAATTCGCTCCGTACCGGATGCGAGCGAGAAAAAACATCGTGCAAGTGCGAGTGAAACCGCACACGTGTCAGAGTGGGAGGCCACTCAATCCATCAACATCTTGACTTAAAATGCTGGAGGTCTATTTTCATACAAAATAAACCCCATCGGCCAGAGCAGTTGGTTTTGAGCCGCCGTGACGGATCGGTTAATGTTAATTCTGTCACATCATTTAATAAATAAATAACCTAAAATTATTATTAAGAAACGTGTAAAATTATTCACAGGGATTTAATAAAATTTTATTAAAGAAGACTAATCCGAATCCATGGCTTTAGAATCTTAAACTAAACATTTGTAAAACGCGCCCATAATGTCACAAACAGTGTTGCCAACCTTTACGCAATGACTTATTTTTTAGTCAACATCCTCATGTCTGAGGATCGAGACCATTCCGAATCTTTTTGATTTTGTCTCTCCAGGATTCTCCGCATTCTGCATCCCGCAGCACAACTACCACTGTGAAGTTTATTATATTATCATAATTAACAATATTAGTTTCCAAAATACCGACCAAATTATGAAGCATATCATGAATAACTATTTTAATTCTTAGAAAAATCCATTTTTCAAAACAGATATCAAAGAATTTATCAATTCTTGACTTGAAAGATTTGGGGTATATTTTCATACATTCATTTCATACGAAATAGACTCCATCGGCCAGAGCCATTGGTTTCGAGCCGCCGTGACGGATTGGTTAATTGTCGCATGCTATTTGTATGCTAGCAACACTGGTGTAGAGTATGGTCGTATTTAGCTTACTTTCATTCAATTTCTCCAGCTGTCAAAGTAGTGTCGCGACTGAGGTGTGACGTAAATCATGTCGAAACAGTGAGTATAAAGCAATTAAAATCCAATTGTACTCTATTTGATTATATTTTATTATAAATGAACGGTTATATTACTCTATTCACAGATATGGTTTGATTTTATCTGACAAAAAGGGCGCCGGCAAGACGCCATTGTCGTTCAACGCAACAAGGAATATATTTGGAGACAATAGCGGATCTGACTCGGAGGACCAGACTCCAAAAGCACCGGTTTATTCGGGCGACAAGATCAAACGACAGGTAAATCTAATATTTCATAACTGGGATTGATTTTTTATCGGTTATTATTGTAGTTGGCCTTGAGGGTATTTTCGGCAAGTGCTGTAAATAATGTAATTAAAATTCCATAGGCTCGCATTGCTCAAGAAAATGCCGTAAAGGAGGATCCGACTGTATATCAATACGATGAATTATATGACGATATCGAAAACACTAAGAAAGAAAAGACTTTACTTAAAAAAGAGTCGAGAGAACCGAAATATATTAAAAAATTACTCGAAACGGCCGATAAAAGAAAAAAAGAAAATGAACGCAGAGTCGAAAGACAGGTAATTACAACATATTTACAATAAAAATCATGACAATATGATCATAAAATATATTTTCAGGTTCAGAAAGAAAGAGAAGAGGAAGGCGATAAATTCAACGATAAAGAATCGTTTGTAACCTCGGGCTACAAAAAGAAATTAGAAGAAATGAAACTCGAAGAAGCAAAAGATCAACGTGAACAATATTTAGAAGCGATAGGAGACGTAACGAAGCAATGCGACTTGGGTAAGGATTGCGATTATTATTTTGCATTGATTTCCGAACTCATTAACTAATATATATTATTTCAGGCGGATTTTATCGGCATTTATACGATCAACAATTAAAATCGAAGGATCCGGATGTAAAACCGATCGTTAAAGAGGAAAAACAAGACACGTCGCCCCAAAAAGATTCGCAGAGCGATCAAAATGCCGAATCTACCAAAAAAACTAAATCTAAAAGAAGTTATAGAAAACGTAAAGTCTCTGCTAATAATAATGACGATGCGAGCGATAAATCCGAGAGCGAAAATGAAGAAGGTAGTTCTAGCGTAAGGGATATTAAAACGACTAAAAAGCAGAAGACACACTTAACCTCAAATATCGACGCAGATTCAGATTTCTCTATTGATGAATCGAGTTCCGACGGTGAAGACGAAGAGAAAGAAAAAGTTATCGATAATGCTGATAAGGCGGAAGATGTACTCGTAGAGGTGAAGAAAGAATCGGAGGAATCTGCACCGAAATCAGACGGCGAATTCAAAAAACCATTCGACGTCGATCAGAATGTTAAATCAATAAAATCGCCTGAAAAAGAAATTGTCGAAGAGGAAGTTAAACCGAAAATTGATATTTGGAAGAAGAGAACTGTCGGTGTTGTATTCGAAGAAGCATTGCAAAGATATTACGAACGGAAATCAAGAAGATTATAATTGCAATATGGTTTTCATGATCTTAAATACCTTTATATTAAAGGGAACGTTATTTTTGACTGTGTAGACGATTTTTCGTCATTTTTAAGACTCCTGGACCTGGTTTTAATTCTTCTTCACCTAAGGACTAATACCCAGGAGGGTTTATATATTATCATAGGTTAAGGATATGTAAATAAAATGAATACATGTAATTTTCATCATATTGTTTTATTATACTGTCATTTCATAATACAGTCAACCCTCCTATAGCGTTCACTTCTATAGCGTTTGCGGCGGTTTTTTGTATAGCGTTCCCTCATCAGGAGCGTCATTGAAAATATAAAAATATAAAAATGGGTGAAATGTTTGATTTTGCTTCAATCGCGAAAGTTAAAAAAAACCTAACCCTAAATTTTGTATGGGTGCCTAACTTTCTAAAGCGTTTTTTTTTCTATAGCGTGGTCCCTATCTGAACGTTATAGAAGGGTTGACTGTATATTGATTAAATTATTATTTAAAAAAATCATTCAAATTGTATCACATTTTTGTTAATTTCACCAATCGACGCGTCGACGCCTATGCATTTGAAAGCCGCTACCTTCCCTCTGCAATTTAATGATCTCGTTGCGTAGTCTTTCCTCTTCGAGTATAGCACGTTTCAATTTGTCTTCCTGTTCGTTTTCTTCGGTCAATTCCTTTTCCTCCCTCTCTATTTGCTTCATTTGATTTTGAAGTATAGATATTTTACTAAGACCTTGCCTTTGTTTCTAAAATTCATCATTATAAATAAAATAATTATATAAAAACATACATAACCTCCAAAAATTAAAAACCTCTTTCTCAGCTTCCCAAACTTCCATTTCTCTGGTCGCCTTTTCAATGTCTTCGAGTAATGCTTCTCTTTCCATAATATTTTTCTTATGCTTTTCTTGACACTCGAGCACTTTAAAATGGATTTGTTTCTTTAGCGTGGATAGAACGTCATTCAATAACGCCTGACGTGCCCTATGCTCTTCTTGCCACGTCTTCATTGTTCATTAAATCATAACAATAATAAAATCGGCGTAAATAAATCCATATACGCAACATAATAACAAGATACGTTACCTGATTCTGTTTCTGAAAAATAATTCTAGCTTCTCCGTCCATTGCATCGTTGAGCCGCTGCTGCCTCGTCTTTTCGAGTTGACGTTGTCGCTGAAAACTATCTTTTGCGTTCATAAGCGCGTCTCTCCAAATTTTTTTACTCAAATCCTCTTTATACGCATCCTACGATTAATAACAATATTATTTAGATTTTAAATCGTCGTTCTGAATGAAATCGTTTCAATTTACGTTTTCGATGGCAGCGATGACGTTGTCTAATTCCATCTGATCGGCTATAACGTCGCGTTCCGCCTCTCTAGCTCGTTCTCTTATTTTCCAAGCGTACAACGACATGTTGCTAAGTACGGCTTCGTGAGCAGCCACGCGTTTCATCGATTCAATCACACGCGTCTTCGTAGCCTCTTCGATTATACGTAAAAGATTTTGTTCGGATTCTTGCCGCGCCATTAACGTACCGGCAATATTTTCGGATTCTCTCAGCTCGTTTATTTGCTGACACAAATATTGTTGTATTTCCTGCAATAAATGTTTAAACGTATCGTGAACGATGGACTCAAACAAGTATTGTTATAATACAGTACCGAGCAGTGGAATTGTAACACCTGCAAAATTTCAGTTACAGCTAACAATAAATATATTGGGTTGTTCGGAAAGTAATTTAGTTTTTTCCCAACAGAGGATTTAATTGCATTTTTTCAGTCAACTTCACACTTAAGCCTCATCATCATTATATATCTTGACAGCTGATATAGCAAGGCTTGCTTGGGAAAAAGTTCGATTGATTCTACGCGGTAGTTTTTGGTTGGTACCCTTTCAAATATGGAATGTGAAAAGCAGCTTTTTCGGCTTTTTTTACTATCGAAAAGGTAAAAATGTTGTTCAAGCAACAAAAAAATTATCCGATGTGTATGGAGAAGATGTATTGACAGAACGCCAGTACCAAAACTGTCACCACAATCACCGAGGACAATTCTGAAAGTAGAGAAATCTCTTCACATATACAAAATGCGAATCTGTGCTATTTTGCCCAGTCTAAATTACTAGGTAGGAATAATCAGCAATCCGGATCTGGAGAGCATTGAAGAGTTTCTTTATCTCGGATCACTACTTACGAGTAACGAAAATTGTGAGCCGGAGATAAGAAGGCGAATAGGGATGGCTAAAAATGCAATGTCAAAGCTATCAACGATTTGGAAAAACAGGGGAATATTATATATAGCATAGTAACCTGGACCATAAAGGAAAATATGTATAAGAAAATTGACGCCTTTAAAATGAGGTGCTGGCGACGTCTACTAAGTATACCAGGTGGCTGTTTTAGACTATCGCTAAGGCGTGCAATGTTGGCCTGCCGGCCCTAAGAGGGGCCTGCCCCTCCGCTAAGCTAGTGGATGAACCTGCACCAGGATTACGTAGCCAACTAATGTTGTTCTTGGCGTGCTCCGAAATGGCGGAGGAACCTCCAACAACGACGAGCATGCGAAGAATGGCAAAGTAAAAGCCATACGCAATCATCATCATCACCATGGACCACTAAACCCAGAAATATGTCTGTCCTAAAAGAAATGGGGAACAACAAAGAAGACCGACTTTCGACCATATGTCTCAAAATGATTCTTCTATACTTTGGGCATCTCGCCAGAAGAAACGATAGTCTGGAGAAGCTTCGTGGCTTGGAAACGTACAAGGACGCAGGGGAAGAGGCAGGGCCCCACCCGCTGGAGCGACCAAGTGAAGACCGCCACAGGCTCCACCGTAGTAGCTGTGATGCGGGATGCAGAACGCAGAGAATCCTAGAGAGAAAAAATCAAAAATTTTCGGAACAAGAATGATCACGATCCTCAGACATGAGGGTGCCAACCAAGAAAAAGAAATTACTAGGAAATACGTTACTCTCGACATGAAATAAACTGAGAATCTATGCGTGCGGGTCATGGTCTTTTAGTAAGTCGGGACATGCATCGTCTTGATCGGTTCGAGAGAAAATCCTAGCCCTGTCAAATAACGAGGTTATGGCCAAGTATTTTCCTCATACATTTGTACGAAACACCTACGTTGGACAGGGTATGTAGCCCAAATGGGAAGCGATAAGCTGGTCCATACTATTATAAATTCTGGGCCATGGGAAACACGCCCCGTTGGGAGACCGAGACTACGGTGGAAAGGCAGGGTTGAGGCAGACGCATCACTATTGGGGCTTGGACAATGGGTGGAGGAGGCCCGAGACTGGCAGAGATGGCGTAATGCTCTTCACGTAGCAGGAACTCGTTTTGGGTCACAGCCACATTAATAATAATAATAAGGTAAATATATTAATTAATTAAAGGTTATCCGGAAAGAAATCCATGTTTTTTAATTTATTTACAAACAATATTATGAAATAATAAATATCCTCGTTACTCACTCCCAATTCTCTTCTCTCGCATAATTTTTCACGTAACTTACCTGATATTATATTAAATAAACGTATTATTCTAAACTTGCTAGGTGTTATAATTTCACGGCTCGGTACTGTACGTCTATAACAACCGTATTAATACAATAAAACATAGAATTACCTTCATTTTATGCTCCTTTACGAGTTCGTCCTCTTTCTCTCGTTCGATCTGTTGTTTTATACAAGAATCTCGCTCTCTGAGAATTTTTTGCAATTCTTCGTTCTCCCTTTTCACTATCATCTCTTTTTCAATAACCTGTTCCATCCTAAAATATTAAATATAAATTAAACACGATAAATATGATAAAAAGGCCACGAACACGTTGAATAATTATACCATGCCGATTTTAACGCCGTATTTCTTTGCGATTTTTCATATTTTTGAATAACAGGATTATTGCTCCGCCACTGATGGTATAATCTGATTTCGGCCTCTTGTTTCTGTTGCTCTTCTTCTCTCGCTCGTATACCTAAATTTATATCTCGCAATACGTCAATCGGTACCGAATCCATATACGAACTGAAAAAAAATATATATTTAATAAAACGATTTTCAAACAATAATTTAAAAGAAAATATAAATACGAACGTGTTTTTCGTGTATTTAGCACGCATCGCCATGTTCTTCAGCTCTTCTTGTATTTGCAGATCTTCATGAAACAACATCAGAGACAGTTTGTTGCGTCGCTCTTCCAATAATCTAAAACGTTAACATATGAAAACGTTTTAAAATTGTGTGTCATCACGACCAAAAGTGTGTAAGTGTATTCCAAAACATATACATATTGACAGGGACGTGCCGTCGATATGGCGAGATTGTGCGGCGCACAGATATTAAATATTAATACGTTAAAATAACTTAAAATCAATTCTTATTTCTATTACATAAAATGATATTTTTATTCTACAGGTACTCCGATTAAAGTTCTGCACACAGGCGACGGGTACTGTCCTGTACTGTGCTCCACTGCATATTGATAAATTGTAACGCTCCGACAGTGTCCAGTAGCTGTGTGCAGTGCTTCGACTACCATTCGAGAGTCTGGTAAAACTCATACGCTCAGCGAGTGAGTGTCTCGTAGCTGGCAAACGATGATGATGATGATGATGATACAAGTAGAAGCTAACATTAATGAACTAGACACAGAGGCAAAGAAGCTGTTAATAGATTTTCAAACAAAAAGTTGCTAAGACGTTGATGATTTTTTTTTACTGTTTTAAGGGAATTCTATGGAAGTATTGAGATTATTTAGGATTATAGTTAGCTAGGGGAGAAATGGATGGGTTTACATCTGTGAATTTATGGAGATCATCGTTGAAGGGAGTGGCATATTTTTTAATAAGGTCTTAACCCTTTATAGGGCAAGTGAATTATTTTGGATTTTTTTTATTTTTTATTGTTATTGACAATAACAATAAAAAATAAAAACCAAATAGCTAATAAACTTAATAACCAAAAAGCGTTCTCGACAACATATTACGTTACTAAGGTTGACATTTCTATTGGCGCTCATGGAAATATAGACCTTAAAGCGACTGGTTAATATATTAACCAATTTCAGCCTTTGCCCTATAAAGGGTTAAAGAATGTTGCGAATAAACCGAAGTGCGTTTGTAATAATCCGTAATGTGATATTTATTTTCTTCTGAATTTTGTTTATATGTCTAGGATGTGCCGAACCCCAGATCTGGGAAGCGTATAGAAATTGAGTACGGATGATGGATATATAAATAAGTTTTTTTAATTTAAATGACGAAGGAGCGAGTTACTCGTAAAGATTTTCTTAACCCTTTGATTAGTGAGTATTATCTAAGCTTCACTTTTTTTAATTTTTCTTTTTAAGAATATTATTTATTAATTATTGTTTGTGTTTGTATGGTCTATTAATATAAATCACCGTTTCTCAATCTTTTTTTACCGGAAAACTTTTTATTTTTCAATTCGAGAATTATTTTGATCCATGAAATTTCTTCATCCAATTTTATTTAGCATTCATTTTTTTATGTTTCAGATAGTAAATGATCTATATAGTGAAAACACATGTGGTTCTCAACATTTCATTCGTCAAAAACAGTAAATTTCTAAAATTATATTATGTAAGAGTATTTTTTTCTAGAGATCTCTGAATTCAGAGATTCTTATTCCTCTCCTTATCTCCAGAGAATTTTATCAACAAGAGAAACTCTTCCTTGCACAAACACATATGCGTAGAATAGAATATCATAAATACGAGTGACTTATATGACCATTCAAATGGTTTACATGACTGACTAGATTTTTTTTTACGGTTGAGATAATTGTTATTGACTTTTTAGAATCATTAAAAAATTATTCTAGACCGCTAATGAAATTTACTATATAATTTGTGGCAAATAGATTTTTATCCGAGATATATATACAAAATTTTTTATATATTATTTAGATATTTTTTTCACTGCTAAAAAAAATAATATCAATGAATCCATTTATTGTATATAATATAAGAAATAATAACATTATGTTCGAAATTATAAGCGGTATGTATGGCGATACTCTTCAAAGGGTTAATTATGGATTCTACACGGGGTTTCCATGAGAGTATTTTACCGAAAGCGACCACGAGGTACTTCGCTTTAGAATTCCACGGAATAAGAGTATTAATAATCTTAAAATTAGGCGGTTTTGATATTTTTTAAAGGGAAAAGGATCGCTTGTGTCTTTGAAGGTTTGATTTGTATTTACCATTCGTCACACGACTTTAGAAAATTGTTTAAGTAATTTTGCAACACTTTATTTATAAAATTGGGACTTGACTTGACCTCGAGGGACTCCAGGTGTAATTAGAATCGATTCTATGTATGGAAGAGGATAATAATAATTGCAACCTCGTCAAAGAGTGTTTAAAATTAAGACCTTTTCCGATATGTTCAGAAACTTGTATACGAGATTAATTCGTGTATATTATACTTTTCTTTGTGCCGTTGATGTACGAGGTTCTCAGCTCGATGCTGTGCGATTCGGTTAATATGATCTTCGGCAGCTTGACTGTTCGGGGCGTTTGGAGCTCCCGCATTGTGACGATTCCAGTAAGCGGCGAGATTAGCACGAGCTGCTGCAGCTGCGGCCGCACCCGCGCGTCTTCTCTCAGCGAGTGCCGCTGCCGCTTCTCCAGCTCTCCGCAATCTGAATTAAAAAATAACAATAATCATAAACAATCGGTAATTAATTGTCTTATGAATTTCAAGCATAAGTTCAAGGACGTTGATATTTAATTGATAATTTATTCAAACGACACAAGGATTAATCAAAAGTTCAACTGAACTCAAAGGGGAATCCTTTGCGACCACAATAATAATATTAGCATAGATAAAAAAACCTGATACTCTTGATACTGGTCAACGGCATAATTAATAACGTTCGGCGAAATCGTATAAAAAACGAATAATTTTTTTTTAATGTGAATATTGTTTTAAGAAGTCCAACTATTAGCCGCTTCCATAGTTCACCGTGATTCTTAAGACCGTGACCTTCGATGATCACCGAGTAACTAATGGTTTCATTGTAGCGACGGTAATTACGCCGATGTAAATCATTTAATTTATAAATAATTAGAGACGTTGATTCAAAATCTAATACCGAGAGGATTACACTGCTATTCACAGCTTTCATATTCCGGGAATCCGCTTCTAAAACACATGTACAATTCAACGAAACGAATTAAACAATATTAGCAAAACATAAAAACACATTATTGCATCGTATTAATATTGCCAATGTATTATGTTTAATTTATTTATCGTTAAAAGGAAAAGTTCTTAACAATAATATAACATTTTCAATGCAAACAATAGGAGGAACTGCTATTTTTTAACGTATTTTCATTGAAATGTGGCCTAGTTATGAGGGACTTACCCTACAAACAGTGGTTAACGACTCATCATCGGCATTGACGAAGAAATAACGGCCCCGATGCAGAAATTATGTCATACGTAAATAAAATTAGTGTTTTTTTAGATGATTTTGTAACGATTCGCCTCGGAAAGTCGAAATCAATTACTTTTTTGCACAGGTTTTTTGCTTCAATACAGATTTTAATCAATTTGAACAAAAAATTGTCTCGAACAGTTTGAAAATCATTTTCACCGGCAAGATATTGATTTTATTCAAAAAATATTAGCGAAAACTGGAAATCTCCCCATTGAAAAATATTAGCGTTGAATGTATTATCTACTATGAATAATATGTATGCATTTTTTTGGTAATTGGTTCAAAATAGGCTTAGCCTTTTTAGGATTTTTTTTATAGTCACGTTCTATCTTGTCAAAAAAATACAGTCCGTCATATTAGAATGATGGATACGTTTAATTACTCAACCATTTTATACAGTTTTTTCAAGTCAAATACACCTTTTTTCAAATCAAATGCATCCTTTTTCAAATTAAATGCATCTTTTACAAATCAAATGCACCTTTTTACAAATCAAATGCACCTTTTTAAAAATTAAATAAAATAAATGTATTATTAGATTGTTGAACCGATCGTCACGGCGGCTCGAAACCAACGGCGTCGCCCGATGGGGTCTATTTACTATGAAATTGATATATGAAAATATACCCCAAGCATTTAAAGTTGATTTATTAAAAAAAAAAACGATTATTCTAAAAATAAAAACAGATATTAATGATGATTAGCAGAAAAATCCAAAATGTCTAATGAATAAAATTAATTTCAAATATAGACGAAGAAAGTATTAAATACGTCTCAGATCATTTTAGTGTTAGACATAGAAGATGAATTAAAAAACCAATGTCACCAACCCAAAGAATATATTAAACTAACCATAAATTCAAATAATAACGAATGTTTAATTATGTTATACTAGTCAAAAACCGCCGATAACAATTCGTGAAGCTAAAAGAGCTCTCTCTAAACTAACATTTATAAAAATTAAATACAAATCGACTATTAGAGACGAGAGACTGAATTATAGTCAGCCATCCTATTACGTTTCCTTTAAATCGATGTTTTCCCCAAAATGCTTATACAGTCAAACCTCCTATAGCGTTCACTTCTATAGTGTTTTTTTCTATAGGGTTTGCGGCGATTTTTTGTATAGCGTTCCCTCGTCAGGAGCGTCATTGAAAATATTAAAAATATAAAAATGGGTTAAATGTTTGATTTGCTTCAAATCGCAAAGAAAGTTAAAAAAACCTAACCCCAAATTTTGTATGGGTGCCTAACTTTCTAAAGCATTTTTTTCTATAGCGTGGTCCCTATCTGAACGTTATAGAAGGGTTGACTGTATTTTAAATGCTAAATATATGATACATTGCCAAGCAAAGTAAATGTCAATACTCTTTGATTGACAAGGGATTTTGTAGAAACGTTATAGGAGGGCTGACTGAATTTGTTCATTATTTCTATAGAAACTGACAAAGGCGGATGAATTACTTATGGCAAATATGCTAAGCATGTAAAAGTCAGTTTATAGCATAATATATTTTTTATACTTTTAAAATTATATTTTTTTTAATTCATCCTCATCCATAGACAACCGACAACCCCCACCCCCATTATATTCTATTCCTGGAATGTGAGGCCCCAAAAAGTCAACATATGGTCGTAATAAGATACTATACAATAAGAACGGCAGTAGTGTCTGAATTAAGTTAATTGTATGCTACGTCAGCCTCCGTATTCATTCGAAGATGAAACAAACATGAAAATTTTGCCGCAATTGAGAAGATAAAGATCCGCGCGCAGGGGCGTCCCGTCCATATGGCCAAATTGTGCGGTGCACACAGGCGCCGGAAGTTTAGGTGCGCCAAAATTGAAAAATATTATTTTTCATAAAATGATGTGTGTTTTTAATTCTTTTTAACGCGGCTAGAAGTGGTCCGTGTAATGCGCGCAAAAAAAATCAAGATCTACGTATTATCGATCGCAGATACGATCCCACGCGTGTGTTTCGAATATCGACCCATCGCCGCGGACAAAGATCTACGCGGGAGATGACACTGGTAAAAAAATACAAGTGCTCGTCATCAGATAGCGTATCGCGACCAGAGATCCATGGCGAAAGATATATTCGATGTTTCTTGGCGCACACTTGGGAAGGATTAAGGCGCCTTCGACTTATCTGCGTCGCGATTGCGGTATTTAAACGGAATCGGCGAGCCGAGGGCCATCAATAGCGTCTCGACGGCCACGAAGATGAAGACGTCGACGGCGCTGCTCGTCCTGGCGGCGGCGGGCGTCTGCGGAGCGCTGCCCTGCTCGCAGAGTGAGTTGGCTGAGGGACCTTGACCTGCGGACGGTGCACGACGATGGGTACGTCATCGACGCGGGGAACACCCGCGTCCACCGTCGCAGTCAATAACGCTTATCCGACTTTCAGCAAACGAAATAATGCCGAGCGATCTGGTGATCGTCCCTAGGGCCGGATGGAACGCGAGGCCGCCGACCAGCACGCAGAACATGTCCAACCCCGTGCTCTACGTCGTCATCCACCATTCGTACACCCCGCCGGCGTGCACCACCCCCGAAGACTGCGAGGAAGCGATGCGGATCATGCAGAACATGCACATGGACGACAACGGCTGGGCCGACATCGGCTACAAGTAACTCGCGTCCGATACGAAGCGGACCCTCGAAAATCGTCTCATTTATAAGTCGATCTTTAGTTTTGCAGCCGGAGGCGACGGCCGCATCTACGAGGGCAGGGGCTGGTCCCACATGGGGGCTCACGCTCCCGGATACAACGACCGCAGCATCGGCATCTGCACCATCGGCGATTGGACAGGTGAGCCGATCGACTAATACCGACTAACTAACAACGCATTTACTAACACCACGCATACAAATCCGCATAGATGAGGTACCTCCGGCGGCACAGTTGGACGCGATTAAGGATCTGATAGAATACGGCATCGCCGTAGGTAGGGTCACCTCTAATTACCGAGTGATAGGACATCGACAGGCTCGTCCCACCGAGTGCCCCGGGGAGGCGTACTACGAGGCGATCAAGCGATGGCCGCACTGGGAGGCGAGCCCTACCTTCGAGGACCTATCCGAGCCCTACAAATTGAACACAGATATTTAATACTAAAATAAACAATATGAAACACGAATCGAATTTATTTCTCCGAGCTTATCTAATATATTTAGAAAAAAATAATAAAAACAACAACGATAACACGCAAATGCGTACATAACGTTATCGACTATTATACGACGGATTTATTAATACCTAACTTATATCATTCTCTTCATTATCTATAACAACCATCGATCTGTCGATATAATACACTGTCTTTATCATGTCCTCGATCTTGGCATAACGTCGCCCTATCATATGTTTTGTTATCTTCTGTAATAAATAGGATTATTAAATGTTCATTATTATTGGCTGTCAAAAAAAATTCGCATGTTTTTGTGATGAAAAAAAATAACAAATACGGCATTTTTCCAACATTGAGGAGATTAAAACAGAAATGGTGAAAGAGCTAAATTGTGTCTCAGATGTATGATGTATTTGATTTTGACTAGTTTAAAGCAGTGGCTGTTCGAGTTCAGTAAAAGCCCAAGCGGTAAAAAATTCGGGCCCCTCAGATTTGAGGGGCCCGAATTTTTTACATACAACTTAGACAATTTACATACAATTTAGACATATTTTTTTTTAAGAAAACTCTCATTATGCTATAGATAATAAAGGAGAGTAACAGTTGATGACGAATAAATTCTGCACAAACATAAAATACTGCATTTTTGTATCGAAATTTCTACAATCAAACTTGAGGAATAATTAGGTCACGCCATAAAAACCGCACCATGGTCTTTAATGCGTGCTTGTAAACCTGATTGTCCTCGGTAGTGTTTAATACCCACTACTAATGTTATTAACCTTATCCACTCCATGGGCCGGACGGAACGAATCCAAAGATTTTTTTAGCAAACAACTTAAACCAATTTTTTTTTATTTAATTTAATAATGTCGTCTTTAATTTAATAATGTTGTCTTTTATTGAATCGGATATCAGATCAAATATGCTTTTTATTAATTTTTCCAATGAATATCTCTTTTAATAAATTTATAAAAAATATATCCACAGAGTGGAAAAGGTTAAAGTATGAAATATATTATTATAATATTTGAAACACAAAATATAATTATTTGATTTGTACAAAAGACGTAATTTGTCTTGAGACCTAATGAAAGGATATTTTTAAACCACGGGGCCCCTCGATATTCCGGGGTTTAAAAAAAATCCGAAAAACCTGCGACTTTTTGCGATTTTTTTCTACTTCCGAAGATAAAATACACATGAAAGGACGACGTTTTGTCAATATCGAAATGAATATTGCGTTGCAGAAGTGATTCAAAGTGTATTATATAAATTTAAGCATTGTTTTTGATCAAATCGAAATCAGAAAAAAATGACTTATGGTACGCCCAACATTGTCAGATCTCTTTTATAATATAATTAATTTTTCAGAGAAACTTCCGCCGAAAAAGCAGTTGAATGTCATCAAGCAGCTGATTTCGACAGGCGTGGACAGTGGAAAGATATCCAAGGATTACAAACTCATCGGCCATCGGCAAGCCAAACACACCGAGTGTCCTGGCCAAGTGCTCTATAATGAAATTCGTACGTGGCCACACTTTTTCAGCGCGCTGAAACCAAAAAAACGTTGACGACAACGTTAAAACGGTAAACACAGAATCTCATAAATGTAAATGTCACATTTTATTATATTTTACAGATATTTATTAAAATAAAAAAATTGATAAACAATCAATGTATTATTTCAAACATCATCCCATCTCGTGTTTCCGCTGAAAGTAGTAGTCAAATGAAGAAGACTAGCAAACATGACGCGCCGTCCATATGGCCAGATTGTGCGGCGCACACAGGCGCCCAAAAATTTGGGGCGCCATTAATTTAAAAATATAAAATAATAATCTATTAAAATCAATTACAATCGACATTAAATAATAAATAAGTGCTGTCTGTGTATTTCTTACTGCTTTAACCGATCCGTCACGGGGGCTCGAAACCAACGGTTCTGGCCGATAGGGTCTATTTTATATGGAAATAGACCTCAAACATTTCAAGTCAAGATATTGATAAATTCTTTGACAATACCATGACATTTGTTTTAAAAATGGATTAATCTAAGAATAAAAATAGTTATTCATGATAATGCTTCATAATTTGGCGCGTAAGTGACGTGCGAACTCGACGATGTTCCGCCCCGACTGAGGCAGGCTCCCGCCGCGAGACATGTGTGGTTTCACCACTTGCACTGCACTATATTTGATCTCGTTCGCACTTGCACATGCGCGATCTTTTATCTTGCTCATATCCGATACGGAGCGATAAAATACATCGCGCCCGTGCTCAAAGTAAAATTAAATCGTTGTTTTTATTTTTCGCAATTGCGGACAATAAAAGTCAATATTATTTATATTTATTCTTTAGACTATTTTAGACAAATACAAAAAGATTGAAAAAAACGAAGGATTTATATCAAAAACTTGGGGCCCCAAATAGACCCCATCGGCAAGGTTAAGTTAAAAATCAATCTAATGTAATCATGGTCCATAAAGGTGACAGTTTTTACGATTATGACCCAAGAAGGGAATTCTACACTTTTCTTCGTCTACTTGGTTCTTATAATAAATAATCTAACAATACATTTACCCTAGAAACACATTTATCACGTCTGAAAACGTCTGAAAAAGAAACTAAAGTATATAAAATAATGAGTAAGGGGCTCCAAAACCGATCATTAGGGCCCCAATGATCGGGGGCCTGATGCTCCCGCATTTTAAGAATCCCTATAAATCCGCCACTGACTTAACCATAAATTCTTATAATAGCTTTAATGTCCTTTGCCATTTAGCCTTGATAAAATGGGTCATCAGCCAGTTTTAGAGCTAGAAATATTATACTTAACACATTCCGGTCCGCTGGGTTCCGCGCCGAGTTTTGCGTTGGGCCGAGCGAATTTCGCGAAAAAAATTGAAAAAGTTAAGTACTTTAAATCGATGTAACTCTGATACCATTTAAGTTAGGTCATTATTTTTTTGTTGTGTTCAGAAAGATTATCTCTATGTAAAAAAATAATAGTTTAAAACTTCTCAAAGTGTGGCCTGCGTATCAATGAAATATAAATGATTTTGGTTTAACATCAGCGCCAACGATGACTCGAAAACGCGTCCCCGTACTTCTACGTTGGCCCGCGAGGACGCGTATTCGAGTCCTCCGGACCGCAGCGTGTTAACAATAAAAATGTATTCAATCAGTACTACGGTTTAAAAATGATTGCATCCGGTTCGTGAAAAATCACTTATCACTACCAATTTTTAATGATGACATATTCCCGACAATGTTATGAATAAAATTAACATGTTGTTAGCGTGTGAAAATAAAATGTCATTGCAATGAAACGGCAAAGATTACAATTGGATGGATACAAGGTAAATAGTTTTGATAATTATAATCAACGATGTTATCATTATGATCAATTACTTTTATAAACATCAATTAATATCAGTACTTAATTAATACGCCGAAATAATAACAAACATAATTGAAATAACGATAATTCGACAGTCAAAGAATCTTGGAAGTATACTCTACATAGTTGCATCTTATTATTATCTATAATATGTGATGTATTATATAATATCCTGATAAATAAAATGAATAGTATTCTCCAATCGATACTGTTATTATTTTATTTTAATTTCATACGCTGTATATATTACGGAGTAGAGTGCTTATGAGTTATGCATGTCGCTGTTATAGCCACGAAGATGAACAGTGTATTCATGAAGAATGTTCACCTAAATAATATGTATTACTATTCGGTTCAATAAATAATAAGATGTATAAACAATATTCGTTAAATAACTGTAACAAAATTAAAACCTAATAGGCATTGGCTATCAAAAAACATAACATGACAACCTATTTTAACGTATCCTGACTTAGCCTATAAAAACATAATATTAGGTTGGTCATAAATAACTTCCGATCATACTTTTATTGGCAACTTGTCGATTCCCTCCTCATAAAACTTGGTGGGTTTGTGCTCTTCGCAGCTGCTAAACGTATGTTTCGTTTCATCGTTTCATTGCGCATCATCAGCTCGTGGTGGATTATTCCTCGACGATCCCAACATACACACAATCAAATTTTCTTGCCATGAATATTGTCTTTAGGGTCCGGTAGGGGTGGTCGATCATTATCCAACCATTGTCTTTTGCGGACAATATTTTCATAGATGATACATTTTCCATCGCCTTTTATTGTCCTGTCCAAAAAAGGCTCGATTTTATTCCGTGAAAGGAGACTTGTGGCAATAGACATTCGGTCACTGAGATTATGTGGTACCCATATGCCTAACCGGCCGACTTTCCCCAATTTTCCAGGACCCGCCCTTGGTTAATCTTTTAAAGACTCATCTCATCGGAACGAAATTTCACAAACCAATTTCTAACTGCATCTCTTCCAACGAATTCCCAAAGCATCACATGATGAATATGCACTTCTTGATTCTCCATTTTAAGGGTTCGGAATAACGCCACTGTAACGTCGACCACACTAAATAGTTGTCGAATGACTGACAGGCCACATATCTATCTAGTCAAAACAAAAATCCCCTTGTCGTGTGACTCACTGCGGATAAATCCAAATAATAGAAACTGTCTACCTGAATCGGAAGTTATTAATAACTCAAGCTAATATTTTCTAATTCTTCATTTGTATCTACCAAATTGCTTGAGTTTCTCTACCAATTGTAACCAGTGTATCCCAATACGTGTGTGACCCTCGATTCCTCAGATTCTAAACATCTAATTTTGTATTCAGAGTGTTCAAGAAAAGGGAAAAGGGAGAGGAAAGTAGCCTTGCACAGCTCTTCGAAAGCATTCTAAATTACATTGCTGATCAAGTTCATGTGTAATCTATATGATCATGAGGTGCAGATACTGTACCACAGTACGTGACTGTAGTCCTGACAATCTGGAGGAGTTGTCCACCTCCTCGTGGTTCTTGATGTGAGTACATCCAGGCAGACACTTCGGATGGGAAACCAAGAGGCAGCCCTCAGTCTGCTCTTTGTTGTTCACATGATGATAGCACATGCGGCGATTCAACTATCGTGTGGAACAACGCAGGTGATGGAGTGAATCGTAGGTGACTGCTCGATTCGTTTTGCTACCCTCATGTGGGGGTTGGTCGTTGCTCTCATCTTGACTGGTCGACGTATTCCTCTG
This sequence comes from Philopotamus ludificatus, assembly GCA_022495035.1. NCBI lineage: Eukaryota > Metazoa > Arthropoda > Insecta > Trichoptera > Philopotamidae > Philopotamus > Philopotamus ludificatus. The sequence continues at coordinate 6,331 of JAGXCT010036414.1, read as the reverse complement.
GCTCAATCACTGTATCAGCACCCTAATGGGTTGGCTTTGGTGTGTGCAATGTAAGAGTCTAATTCTTAGCTGTATTCCTGCCAGATGAATCCGCACCAAGATTGCGAAGATGCTACTAGGCTTAATGTTATAAGCTTAGCCTTGAAATTACCGTGGCCAGTCAGCAATTGATTGACCCAAAACTCTAGCTATGAATTAGTCTGATTCTAATATCAGGAAATATGAGGTATGTAACGTGCCCCTTGGGGGAGGAATCCTACCATCATTAAGAGCCACTGATTAAGAGCCTTTAGGTTTGCCAAAGATTCGCCCTCGAGTGCGAAAATTGTGGTGGCGCCGACGACAACGGGACTGCTTTTTTAAGCAGGATCTAACGTTACTCAGCTGGATTTCAAGGTATTCATTCAACTAGGTAGTAGACTGATGGAGACATCCGAACGACCTTATTGTTAAGCAAAAAATGGGGAGGACGTGAAGGACTGAGTCGATCCTTAGGGAGGATAGCTCCAGTCTTGTTTAGAGCGAATGAAAACCGATAGTCCCATTTTGAAATAGCTATAAGAGCGATATCTAGCAATCTAGTTCTCTAACAAGACTCAAGAGCTAGCCTCGACAACTAAACTAATATCGTCGGCATATACAAGGATATGACAGTCTAATGGTAAATCAAATTTAAGTAGATCGTCAAAGAGAACATTCCAAAACAAAGGTCCTAACACAGACCTTTGCGGGCAACTAATCGAGAGCATCCAAATCTTGTCCTTGGGAGTGACGCCAGTCGTCCATCTGAGTATTCTTATGATGACGCTCGTAAATGACATCCTTTCAATTTACAGGGCTTATTTTTGCCACACAAACATCCCACGTATATCCTTCATTTTAACCAGGTGGCATTAATTCCATGTAGAGTTAAACCCCCACTAACAATAAAATCGGGACCGTGTAAGTTGGAGTCGTGTTATTGGGGGAATAGCCTGGCACGGTGTCGAATACATAGATAATAGCCAACGTTTGACTGTACGCACCGCACAGACGGCCGCCCGGCTGTGTGTTACCAACCAGGCTCGTGTCAGATGAATAGTCGGCCTTGTATGTATTCGTCGATCGTCGCGGCGTGAATGCGACCGTGCAAGTTGGGGTATATGCGGCGAATATTTCAATCCATAGCGTTATTCGGAGTAGTTTAATAGGGGGTTCGACTGTACATGCCAAAATCGCCTTATCTGTCAAATAAAATCATTTTTTTCAACAGGATGCCCACCTAGCTGCAATATTTCTTTATAAAAGCTTCTTCAGTAATTTTAGAGTAACTACGTCAGATCTTTAGAATTACGTAGTCGTTTATAATATTGGGGGGACCGAAAGTAATCAAAATTTTTCATAGCATTTTTTTAAGTAAGTGTTTTTCAATAATCATCCTACTAGTTTTCTTTGTCTGCATGTAGGCCGTGAAGACATGGACTCATTAATACACCCACTTTCATCTCCAGCTACAAAAAAATTGTAAAAATGGGTAAATTTTGAAAACAGGTGGCATGGCGCTGGTCTGAATTGAAGGAATTGAAGTCAAAGGAGAACTAGAGCATTGAATTAAGGGGAAAAAAACATTTTTTTATATGGTAACCTAACCAACCATACAATAATCAATAGCCTTTATGAAGTGACCTTTAGTAATTGACAATGGGTCAATGGCATGACAGAAAAAATCAAAAGCAACAAGAAAGTAATGAGTTTCTCATAATCACATTCCCCCCTGACCATTGTCATAAAGAAATTCATAGATTTCGCCGAGAGGTTAATCTATCCAAGTACTAACCTAGCTTAGTTGTGGTTAACTTACAAACTCATAACAGATATTTTGTCACCGACAAGCCATGAAAACGGTATATAATCCTAACGCACTAAAAAACAAAGAAATATGCTATTATAAGTCTTATTTAATAATATATATATATAAATAAATACATCTCATCTAAATACCCAGTTCATAAACTGATAATGCGCAAAAATACCTAAAAATAGCTAAATTATTTATATCCACAATGCGTATTGTTTATATTAAAGATTGTATCTACACGTCCGAAGGCAGAATTGAATCAGCTGATCGATCTTAAATGACGTTATCGAGATCTGAACAATCCGAGATACGAATAGAGCGGTCCACTCGATATATAAACCGGATTCGGAGTCAGTTTCAGACATTGGAGGATCCTTCTGCCAAGATGAAGTTCCTACTGTCGTTCTTCCTCGTCGCCTTTTTGGCCACCGGTGAGTAGTCGCTCTTGAAAGCGCTTCGCTCTTTAAAGCGGACGAGCTTTGCTGAAATTGATGTCTGTTTTCAGATGCCCTCGGTGTGACCATCGTCAGCCGTGCAGGATGGGGCGCAAGGCCACCAACCAGCACCACTGGCATGTCTAACCCTGTCCAATACGTAGTCATCCACCACGCCGTGACAGCATCATGCACCACAAACAGCGCCTGCGAAGCCACCATGCGTTCCATGCAAAACCACCACATGAACACCAACGGATGGGCTGATATCGGATACAGGTGAGAATCCAATAACCTCTATATAACCACGCCCAGAGCAAAGAATACATTTCTGTTCTTTTCAGTTTCGCAGTCGGCGGTGACAACCGCGCTTATGAAGGCAGGGGTTGGTCCAGAGTAGGAGCCCATGCTCCAGGGTTCAACGATAGAAGCATTGGAATCTGCGCCATCGGAACCTTCTCCGGTAAGCCGCACAACAATCTCAATATCTTATTTTTTTTAATCATGTCTAACCGGGGATTCGTCTTGTTTCAGCAACCGCTCCACCAGCTGCCCAATTGACAGGCATCAGAGAACTCATCGCCCAGGGAGTCTCATTGGGACGCATTTCTGGCAACTACAGACTCATCGGACATCGTCAAGCCGTGTCCACCGACTGCCCTGGAAACGCCCTTTACAACGTGATCAGAACCTGGCCCAACTGGGTTGCTACCCCCACCTACGAAGATCTCATGGAAGCCGAAGCAAGAGGCGAAGAACATATGTATAATTTGTAAATTCTTTCATAACTTCAACAAATTGTAAAAAAAAATAATACGTAATTAAACGCTTTTATGTAATTAATTCTTTCATTTAATACAAGTTTTTCTCAACAAATCTTTATTTCTTCATGAATTAGTGTTGGTTTCATCTCCCTTTAATTTAGTCTCAATCAGATACATCATACCCTTGTGCTATCGCTATTAACAATCTTCGAAGCACTTATAGAACGTAATTTAACTCGGTGATTCTGTCGTTATCACCTCAATGTTGGCAAAACGTCGTTCTTTAAAGTCACACTGGGACCATGCTCGATGAATTCAAATACTGAACCATTGTTTTGGCCAAAAAATATCATTTTCCATTTATTCAACAAGTAAAACGTCAACATGTCAACATACGTCAGGGACAAGTATCAACACAGCAATAACAAAAATTGCGAAAATTGCACAACAACATAATCGATCATTATGATACATATTGGGTTGTTCCATAAGTCTTTGCGTTTTTTGAATCATCAATTATATATTCTCCATCTTTTGCTACAATCATCTTTCATCGGTTAATTAGTTTTTTATTTAATATTTTTGTAGCAAAGAATAAAACGCTAAATAGTTATTGTTTTCTGCTTAAAAAATCTTGCAAGGATCTAAAAAGATGATTGCCGCTTGGAGCAATGCCCTGATAATATGGTGGATGAGGAAGAAGTTCTCAAGAAAATCCATTGATTTTTTCTATCGTCTTTTGCGAAACGTGTGAACGAGCGTTGTTCTAGTGTAAATTTACCCTTCCTCGGTTTAGAAGAACTGGGCTTTTTAAAGTCAGCATCTTTTTCAAACAATCACGTTTTTTATATCCCACCGATCGCATAACATTATCTTCTTAGGGTGTACTGCTGTTCTTGGGGTAGTAGTTCGGTGTTGATTGACGTAAATAACTCACTTCATATTTTCAATGACAACACGATTCAAAAATGATTCACTCTACTCTCTAATCCTTAATTATTTTTGACACAAGTTGACACTTTTCCCAATTCTTTTAAATGCCTGTGAAGTGATGAAGAGGCTATGCTAATATGCTAATTCCCGTTCTGTAAATTATATCCATATATCCATAAATTATGTCCATATGACCAGATTGTGCGGCGCACACAGGCGCCGAATGATTAAGTGTGCCGAGAAAGGAAAAATTGAAAAATATTTCATATTAATTCATTAAACTTTATTATATTTCAACAACACGTTGTATAAGTTATTGGGTCGGCCAATTATACATTGCCTATGTATTGCACTACATCAGTGATGGCGAACCTTTTTGAGAAATGGGTCAATTTTCTCGTTCAACTCGTGGGTCGAATCAGTGGCGTCACTTGGCAAAGAGAAGGAGGGTTATAGGATTTTCATTATCTAATCTTTAGTGAAGGCGACAAGATTCGTCATATATATTTTAATATTTGATTGAAGTGCTGAGTTATGTCACACAAGAATATTAACCTAGCCGTCCCGATGGGGTATATTAGGGACCACAGGTTTTTGATTTTTCCGAAATAACTCCTTTAATTTAAATCCTACATATCACAAACTTTTTGCATTCGTCTAATAAAGTCTATATTAAAAAAAAAAACAAAAATATGCATCCATTGGCACGAGCGAGAAAAGACATCGCGCGTGTTCAAGTGCGAAGAATCCATTTTTAAAACAAATTATTGGGGTATATTTTCATACATTTATTTCATATAAAATAAACCTCATCGACCGACGCCGTTGGTTTCGAGTCGCCGTGACGGATCGGTTAAATCATTCGAGCAATTTATATTTGGAAATTCGAATAAAAACTATTTTATTGACAAACCGATTAAAAAGAAAAAATAAGTTTAAAAAAATAAGCGTGTAGGTCATTTAAAAAGGCTCCGTGGGCCAGTGTCTGACCCGCAGGTCATAGGTTCGCCATCACTGCACTATATAAGTGCTTACAACATACCCCTGGACCATTAAGAAAAGATTCGCTTCAAAGTGAAAATTTATCATTTTTTCTATTTAGATAGCACAAAAACAGGTTTGACTGTACTATAAATATCAAATGTAATAAAAAAAACGCAAACACTTACGGAACGACCTGATATTGAATTAAAATTGCTACGCCTTGCAAATTTATTAATTTTATTCTGAGAACAAGAGCGGGGAATTTTCGAGCAAAAGATAACATTAGATTTGTTTAAACATTGGGTCATATAAATCAACAATGCCTCGTCAGATAAAACGGTATAAAATGAATGAGATGTAATTTGCATCAGCAGTACCGAGATGAAGTTATTGCTGATCTTCAGAATAGTTCTCAGCATATTCCAAGTGCAAAACGGTGAGTTAAATGTTAACGTATTGATTTTCAACACCGTGTTAATAATGTGATTTATTAGTTCCGACGATAGTGAGGCGAGCAGAATGGGGAGCTAGACCTCCGACTGAAATCAACAAGATGAAAACTCCCGTCCCATACGTGGTCATCCACCACTCTGAAATTCCTGGCGCTTGCAACGAGAGCAGTACCTGCGAAGCTTCGATGAGATCAATGCAGAATTATCATATGGACGACCGCGGATGGACAGATATTGGATACAGGTAAAAAAAAACAAAGAGTTATCAAAATTGTTGGTGTTATTGTCAATCGCTTTCAGTTTCGGAGTCGGCGGCGACAATCGAGCTTATGAAGGCCGAGGCTGGGACAGGATCGGAGCTCACGCGATACAATTCAACAGAAGAAGCATCGGCATCTGCGTCATCGGAAGCTGGACGGCAGCTGTGCCACCTGATGGTCAATTGGAGGTAGTAAAGCAGTTAATAGGCTACGGAGTGACACTGGGACACATCTCGCGTGACTACAAACTGATTGGTCATCGCCAAGCGTCTTCGACTGATTGTCCCGGTGATGCATTTTATGATGAGATCAAGACTTGGCCACATTGGGTAGCCACGCCCGATGCCAACGGTTAACATAGATCTCACTTATTATTTATTTTAAGTACCTCTGTAATTTATTGAAGAATAAGATTCGAATTTCACATTAGGCGTCGTATTCTTCATTTTACCCTGAATAATAAACTGAAATCCTCCTTTCTAAGCGACATCCGGATCTCCGAAGTTTTCCCTTTTAACATTATCTCTGTGCGCAGTCAGTTCGCATTCCGAAACTGACTCCTTATCTGACCAACCATCCTCATTATGCAGCAGAAGTTTTTTGGGTCTTACATACAGTTAAACCCCCACTAACACTAAAATCGAGACCGTGTTATTTGGAGTCGTGT
>JAGXCT010036413.1:96738-178896 GCA_022495035.1 Philopotamus ludificatus | reverse complement strand
TAATAAATAGATAATTTGAGTTCATCACTCAGTGTTTATATTATCATAAGTTTCTCACATGCGGCCCGCACAACATTTTTATTTAAAAAAAGGTGCTCACCCCTGCATTAAGAGGTAAAAAAATAATACTGTTGGAGAAGTGAAAACGCACTTGAAATATTTTTCAATGAAAAATCGAAAGACTTTTTTTTAAACAAAGAATAGAACTAGATGATTTCAGTTGGACGCCGCTGCTTTTAATATTTCGCAGATTTCGGATTATATCGAGATTCAGGCACATTCCCCGGTCCGAACTTAAAAGCACGTATGGTCCGTGTTTGTGTGTACTGTAATTTACAGTTGTTACGTGAATATCGTTATTGTTATTACAGGCAAGGGTTGGTGCTGTACCGTCTGCATATAATTGAGTAAACTCAGAGACAGCGACGGTGTGAAGAAGAACAAGAAGATGGCGCTGGAGTCCTTCCACCGTCGATAATATCGAATTATATAAAGGAAAGAATCGACATATCGATAAAACGGTTATTGGGCGTGATGATAGGTTATCGGGCTCTTGTTATAATGCAACGCCGAGAAGTAATCTCAAACAACACCATGGCAACGCCATACACGAGAGTAAAAAATATATTATAAAATTATTTTCATAATATATATATAAATTAAGCTTTTAAATGAGTGCATTAAAAATATGATTTAATTTATCATAGAGAGAGATAAAAAAATATTAAAACAAGATCATCATTACACGCATGTTTGAGAATAAGCTTTTATATTCGAATGTATGTAAAAATAATAGGTTATTTTTTAATATTTGCAATTTTGATTTGCGCAGTTGCTCGGTTATTCTTTGAAGCCTCGAGTTCTTGGGCAGACAACCGGCGATTACCATACGATCTTCTGTTTGGAGTATTGCCATAACAAGCCGATGGGTACTCGTTTGACTTTACACGGGGCAATGGTAATAACAACGTATGTACAACAAGCAACTGATGACCCCATCCAACACCATGGCAGATATTCAAAGAGCTGAAAAAAAATCGTAAAATTTCGCCGTAAATAAACAGGATCTTGTTTAACTATGTATAATGATGGGCTTGCTTTAGTTTATTTATATTATGATCCATTCGTATATTATTTTTTGTGAGCTCAAAAACTTCACGGAATTTTATCAGTTTAAAAAAACGCTGCATCTATTTAAAAAATGAGTGATAATAAATTATTATCATGTAATATTTTATTTTATATCAAAAAAACATGAAAATTGCTAATTATTCTAATTGTTCTTAAAGAATATGTTTATTTTAACTAAATGGAAGGTCTTGTATGAAAAAAAAATATTTAAAAAAATTAACTACAGCATTAGTATAAATTAATTCTCTTCTTAGGTATTTAATATGTTTAGTTGTTGAATAATGGATATAACAATTTAAGATATTTGCAGAATATTAGATCAATGAAAAAAAATAAGCTTTAGAAATGGATCTACTGTAATTCATAGAGAAAAGGAAAAAGGAAGAAAGCTTTCTTTAAAATATCAGATTTCAGATATCCAGGATCTATCCGATAATATTTTAAATTCGTTTTTGCTTTTAATATTTGTCTGAAGTTAACGTAATATATATTAGAAGAATATTTTTTTTATCAATTTGTTGTTCCCAAACAATTGTCAAAGGTATTTCTTTGATTCCTCGTATACATATCGGAAAAGAGGAAGAGATGAATAAGACGATTGTATTGCAGGACCTCCAGGTCTATACCATCAAAGCTACAGGCAGACAAATAAATGTTAGGGTGGTACCTCGTTATACGATTCTAATCCGTTCCGAATATGTTATTTATAAGATTTAGACCAAACGAGATATATACGTAAAGAATTTTTCTCATAAAAAATCAAGGAAAAATGATTAATACGTTGCTATGAAATAAAATCCTAATGTTATTGCTATGTTATATATTGATGGGGCTGTACATAATGATTTAAATAATAATTCTCCACGTCCTCGAAGTATAGAGAGAGTGTATCGATATTAGCCTTGTGTTTTTTTTAATTAAAGTTCCTGTAGCTCCTCAGTGACCAGCTCTTCCCTATAAGGACCTATACAAAGTTCCCTTCAATCACTGCTTCTATCAACAAATTCTTTCATCTTTGTCCTGTAGGAACTTCCTACCAAACTTTGTTTATATTGTTCCCATAATGTATATTGGTTACCCCAAGTTTTTGATTTTTTTGAATAACTCTTTTAATATAAATCCAACATGTCACAAACTTTTTGTATTTATCTAAAAAAGTATAAAGAATAAATATTATAAATAATCATGGACCTTTATTGCCCGCGATTTCGAAAAAAATAATAAAAAACACATTATTCGATGTTGTTGCCATCCGCGCGAAGTTTTTTCACGTTCGCATCCGGTACGATGTGCCGATTTTGGGTGGAATGTGCGATTAACACGTTCGGCGAGAGCTCAGTCTGCGGCGAGATATCGCCGAGAGCGTTGTCATTTACGCGTCTTATTGATTTATTAAAAAATCCAAAATATCAACCAAATTATAAAGCATATCATTAATATCTTGACTTGAAATGATTGGGGTATCTGAGATACCCCCATCGGACGACGCGGCTGTTTTCGAGTCGCCGTGATGCGAGAGATATGCAAAGGACGATAATAGAGTGATTTTTCCAAAATTCTCTCATGGTTAATTATGTCTTAGACCTTACATCAAAGCACTTCTGAAATTATGCTTTATTGTAGAGTTTCTTGAAATAACTGATGACCTGCTGGTCCAAGGGGTGAATGAGAGTAGTTAATAGTTCTAGAGAGAGGAACTTTACACTAATTAAGTCAAGCTCTGGTAACAAATATTCCTGGAAGCTTGGAAAGTGAGCTAAAGCATTGTAGATTTGACGCAGGTTTATCTTATATAATTATTTTTTTATTTATTCTTCATGGTTTGACACTGGGAGAAATATTAGTGTAAGAGATGTATTCCCATTGCAGCTTAAGAATCTTTATTATAGTCAAATAATAAAGAAATTAAACCACTGGCTAAAATATTCTGGGCACCCAAACCTTGCTGTTCCTATTGAACCTTCACATCACAGATAATTATAATTAAAGGCCGACTATGTAGATATCATCATCATCATTTTCCAGCTACAAGGCTCTCATTCGCTGAGGGCATGGGCCTTACCAAACTCTCGCATGGCAGTCGAATCCAAAGGAACCTAAGTCTCACACGTGACGTGAGAACTCCCCTTTCGTCTCCACACCACAGGGACCCAAGCCGTCTTGGTATGCGGTTTTTTGTAAAGAGTTTCCCTCTCTTGGGCCATTGCTGGCATTGGACGTACATCTTCTACCTTGTTGGTATCGGATTATGCCCTCTCGACTGTGTCCAGGCAAGTAGGAAGGGGTTTGTCTCGGTATTCGTTTATTCTCTTCCCTAATGCGTTATCTACTTATAACGAGTCACGAGTGACAAGTAGCGAGCAACACACACACACACTTATATAGATATACACAGGTATACATATGCACATCTGCCCAAAACGAGTCGCAAGTGATTATTAACCCTGTCGCGTAATAGCAATCCTTACATCATGGAAAAAACCTCCTCAGAGAGAGGTCCCCTAGAAAGAAGGATGAGGAGCGTATCGAGTATCGAGCGGAGAGTATCGAGTATCGAGCGGAGAGTATCGAGATTAGACCAGTTATTGGTGAACAGATTAGGGTTTTCCTTCCCAGGGTAATATTTATTTATGCACATAAGGATATGTGTACACAAACATGTACATATTTTTTAAGGGGTGCACTGTTTTGTTGAGTATTTATCAAAATTTGCGGTATTTTAACATATTGTTCTTTCTTCCCCTAATTGTTATTGCTGTATATTTATAGGTAATTTTACTTATTTCACTTTTTGTTGTTATTTTACAGTAATACTTTTATATATTTCTTCTTTTATTTTATATTTTCAAATTATGTTTTTTTACTAATGTAATGCCAATCAGGCATTGTTTTTATGATAAATAAATACATAAATAAAAATTTAAGAGCTTAACTGTGATTCAGTTCAGAATCTATGGAATCTATAGAGAACTGGAGACGATATATTTTTTTTTATTATGTATCAATGATGCTGAATACGTAATGAATTAGAATTAGAAAATAAAGCGATGATTGAATGAGAACACACGGATCGCTTTCACTGACACGTTACATATAATTCGTGATGTCCAAAACTAGAACGAGAAGGGCATGATCGTAAAAATCGTTACGTAAAGTGACGAAACGCTCCAACGAATTGAATCATCTCGACGCCGTTGCGAAAGTGAGTTGCTAAATCGCCGAATTAAAAAGAAGAATTTTTCATATGCCTCTAAATCTCATGGGATCTTGAGCTTTATTACGTATTCAACGAAAGCACTCGCCGATAGCGACAACAAAGCGGGCCTCTCGTTGATTAGCTAGAAAGAGCTAATTAGCTTTGGACAATTTACCTTAAAAGGTAGCTCGCTTTAAAAAGCCGGGGCTTAAACTTAATAAGGGCAATAATTTCGGTACATAAAGGGTTAACTAAGCGCAAAAATTCTCATCAACATATTCAAATCACGTTGTTTTGCCATAATTCGACGAGTGTTACGCAACGAGGGGCTTTCACGACGGAGAGCTCAATCGATCTAATGAATCGCTATTACTAATCATAATGGATCATATATTTTCGCAACGTTGCTCTGCGTATAATCAATCATCTTTCGCAAGTCAATAACGTAAAAAAATCAATAATTATTTCATTGAACGCGCACGATTAATTATTCAGCGCGCTGTTTAATTTATGAAAATGAAAAATAATTCTGGCAAATTGGCCGTCGATGCTGTGAAAATATTTTTTCATCTTTTTCGACTTAATTAATTTATTTCCGAAGCAAGCACAATGTAAACAACGACGTAACAACAAATAAAAAACGAAAGAGATTCAAAAATTCATTACAGTGTTTGTCCTGAAAACACAATGAATTATCACGTTTCGGCTGTATTTTTTTATTATTATTTAAATGAAAACATATAATTACGTGTGTAAGAATTCAAATTGCCCGCAATAAATTATGACAATGCGTGGAATTTGCACGGCTATGAATTAAATGCTCTGCAATAATTGAAATTGCATTCAATCCCTTGATATTATAAATGCGGTTCGTAATTAAATCGTAAATAATGCGCGCCATATTTACAAGTGCGAAATTTTAATACCACTTAATTACATTGCGATGGAGAATTTTAATTAATTAATTATAAAATTTTATATATTAATTATCATTAAAAAAAATCATAGAATATTTTATATTTATTATATTATCAAGCGGCTCGAGACGTTTAATTACTTAAACGTCGTTTAAAGTATTATATATGTATTTTTTCATTTACAAGATTATCAAGAAATCGAATACGGAGGCCGATGCATCATAAATGCAGTGTTTTTAGCTAAAATACATTTAAATATATTCCATAATAAAAAAATCGGTAATCACATTAAAACACATCTGACCATATCATCAGTTAAAAATAAAGTAAGCATTCAATAAGACTACAAATGTCAAGATACGTCAGGGATAAGTGTACCAATACAATAACATGAAATTGTGAAATGAAATTATTCAGTCTGCGGAATTATAAAATGCCGCATATTTTTTTTATTCAACCTTGTAGAATTTTGGTATTGACTTTGCAAGACCTTGACTTTTAAGATTCGGTAAAATTCTTGCCTTACGAGTGATAATTTATTGGCGAAATATCTCATGAATATGGTGGATAATATGATTCAAAGCCATATTTCAGATTCTCGATAAAAAAATTATATAAACTAAATAAAAAAATACACAATGAATTTTCACATGGACTATTTATAATAAATATTGCATGGTCGTGGTATTTTTTAGATATTTTCAGGAAGTTTAATGAAAGTCAGTACAATTAATACTATAAAAAATATTTTATAGGTTTAAAGCTTAAATGAAAATAAAAGCTTTGTTTAAGTTTTTAATTTCAAGTGTTCCATCTATGAACAATTTTGAAAAACACTGCTTTATTCAGCCAACGATTATACATTTTAAAAAATCATATAAGGAAATTTTCAGTGGTAAGTTGTTGTTGAAGAGAGCAGCTATTTGTTCATCATAAATAATAAAACATATTAAAAAAATTGTAGAAAAGACATTTGATTTTCCTAGCTGTTTGTAACTAAAGCGTGTTAAATAATTTATCGTAGCAAATTCATTATTTAGTTTTCAGGTAGAATTCGTGATCAGAGGATATATAAAGTTTATATAAAGATATACTGTTTTATTTAACTACTTTACCAGAAGTAGTGATACAGTGTTGGAAATAGCGGAAAGATAAAAAATAACGTACTTAAATAAAGAAAATTAACCCACTAGATAAAACGGAAAATAAAAGTTTCTGAAAACTTGTAGCATTGCTAGGGTTTAGTCAATCTGCAATGACTACAGTTATGAATAAATTCTATAAGACTAGGTCTGTAGACCCCAATAAAGGAACAGGACCAAAACGTAAGACAATTGTTTCAGAAGATCATATTTTAAAAAAGTTCTGCTTAACCAACCGATTTGTAACTGCAGTAAGATATAAGAACAGATTTCATCGGAGGTGGAGGAATAGAAGTCAATGTCGAAACTGTATGGAGAAGGCTCAAGGAAGATGATTTTATTGCAAGATCACCGACGAAAAAATGATTCTCCTGAAACAAATGCACGCCAAAAGACTCTAATGTGGTAAAAGTTTACCGGATCTGGATTAAAGAGGACTGGAGGAAAAGTATCTTCTCAGATAAAAGCTAATTTAACTTGTTTGGCTCGGATAGCATTCAATATGTATGGAGGAAATAAGGAAAATGGCTTGACGAACAATTCATCAGGCTAACGGTGAAGCATCCAGGAGGAAATATGATTTGTGGATACTATTCCTACCACGGATATTTAGTGTTCAACGTAGGAACCGTCAGTGCAGAATTTTAGAAAAGAATCATTAATAAGAACCTTGTTCCATCTATAGAACAATAGATAACTTACATAAACGACAGCATCTTCCTGACGACTCTGCACTAATGTGCAAAACAGTAAGTGTTATTTTTTTTGTTTAACCATTTACTTTAGTTTAGGGAAAAAGCATCTAACATTTCTCTTTCTTATTTTTATAGGTTAACGAATTAACAGAAGAACTTGATATATCTACATGGTCATGGCCAGATTTTTATCCTGATTAAATCCCATTGAAAATTTATTTTAACAGAGAGAAGCCTTCCGATTTAAAATCACTAACATCAATAACAAAGCTCTAGTATGAAGAGATAACGGTAGAAACAATAAAGAACTTATTATAAAAAAAAATAAAAAATAAAGGAGGGACCACAGAGTATTTTTCGTTAATTATTTAAGTATTTACTGCACAAAATAAATATATTTTTTGCTTATAAATGCAGAATAACTAGTATTATTAGAAAAAATCAAAACTGACACAGTTTGAGACAACACAACTGAAAAATTCACCTGATAACACCTTAATGTAGCTTATGTACCATCTTTCGAATTGTGCATAATTCTAGATCAATCATCTTCATTAGTTGATCGTTCAACTTCACCGTAAGTACAGTTTTTAGACACTTTAATCTACTCTATCACTGATAAATATTATTTTTTATCATACTTTGTTTTGCTTTAAAAAATTTACAAAATTATATTGACCTATTATATATTCATCACTATTAAATATAACCCTCTCCCATCTCATTTGAAACTTATCGATCCCCTTCTCATAAAATTTGGTAGGTTTGGACTGAAAGAATGTATCGAGGGCCTGATTGACTTGCTCATCATTAATGAAAGTTTTTTCCTAACAAAAATTCTGTAAGGAACAAAAATGGTTGTAGTCCGTAGGAGCAAGATCTGCGGTGTGGTAAAACAGAGCAGTTGAGCTCCAGATTTTTTTATTGAGTCACCTTTGCCATGTGTGGTCTTGCGTTATCGTGTAACAGGATGACACCTTTCCGATTGACGAGTGCAGGACGCTTTTTCAGTAGTTTTTTATGAACTCTTTGCAGCTGCTGAACGTATTTATCGACAGTAATCGTTTCGTTGTGCTTCATCAGCTCGTGGTAGATCATTCCTCGACGATCACACCATACACACAATAAAGTTTTCTTGCCATGAATATTAGCTTTAGGGTCCAGGTCGATCCTTATCCAACTATTGTCTTTTGCGGACAATATTTTCATAGGTGATCCATTTTTTATCGCCTGTTATTTTCCTATCCAAAAAAGTGAGAGGAGGCTTGTCTACTGGAATCGGAAGGTATTTATGACTCGACCTAATAATATTATAAATTATTACAAAAAAAGATATAATCAATTGTTTTCAGCAATCGCTTACCAAATAAACGCTGTTTAATCATATTATTCAAATCTCCGTTTCCACGATCGTTAATCCGATATTGCTTATCAGTCACTGCGTGGTTAATACGCCGAAAGTCACGATCCGCCGGTACCAAGAGGTCACAGGTCACATATTGATGGGTCTTTCGTCGGTTTCGTGATGTAATAGTTTATTAAACGCGTCGCTCGCTTCCTTCCATCCGACTGTATTTAATATACACACGGAACGAAAGTATTGTATCCGTCGAAAAAAATCGATGCAAGTATTTTTTACCGATTTTTTTTTTAGAAAGTTACCGAGATGGATCCGTCGATAACGCCGTGCGAGCTGCGGAATGCTGCTCGTGGGATTCGACCCGTTATCAGACGTTGATCGGTGGAAAAATTGCCTCGATTTAATACACATTTGCTGAAATGATACTAAATACGTGGGAATCGGGATTGGACATTATGTTCTTAATGTGTCCAATGAGATCATCACCATCAGATGGTTAATATATTCACTCTTAATGTGATGCCATTAAATTTTTGGATTATATATAGCTCTAAATAACAGTAGTTAGTCGGCAATGAAAAGGACTGCATCTTCCTAAAGGGATATATATTTTATTAATAGCCAATAAAAGCCAAGTGCGTCGACTCTCATTATGCTGAGGTGCGGGGTGGGGTTTCAGAAAGAGGGCGTGGCACGTCTATAGACACGTTCTCCTTTTATTACTTTTAATTATAGGTCGCGGATTCTTTTCACACGTCGACGGGGCGCCGGCCCCGTCCGATATGGTAATCTTCGCCGATTTGGACGAATTTGCAAATGGTTTATGCAAAGCGTTTATTGTATGTGGCGTGTATGAGCGATATTCTTACCGGCGTCGTTACCTGTCAAAATCTGAGGTCAAGGTCCCGTGCTCGATGGAAGAGATGAACCCGACCATCTGTATGGAGATTTTCACGTCAATTTTGAATCTCAATCGAGATTTGCGACGCAATTTAACATTTTCATGAATAAAATTGCTGAAGACATCAGTGGGTGTGAGCATACGGTAATACTGTTGCCGAAATATTGGGTATTCCAAGTTTTTGATTTTTCTCAAATAACTCTAAATTGTCTAAAAAAAGTCTAAAGAATGAATATTATCAATAATCAGTGTCCTTTATTGTATGAAATTGCGATGTTTTTCTCGCTAGTATCTGGTGCGATTAGCCGAATGCGAGTGAAACGTTCGAATGACACGTGCTGCGAGAGTTGAGTATGCGGCGAGACATCACCGAGAACGTTGTCATATTGATTAGTTAAAAAATTCAAAATATCGACCAAATTATGAAGCATATCATGACTACTATTTTTTTTATAAATGATAGATACATAAAAAACAATATTTCATATTATATAAAAAAAAAACGTTTATTATTATTCTGAAAGTAATAAATTTAAACTTCATCATCAAAACTTTTGTTTGATATGAGCAATATATAAACTTAATTGTTATGTATTAGGTTTACCTTTGAGAGCTTAGAGCTTCGGGCTTGTTTATTTTATTCTTAATAAAAAAATAAAATGTATGACACCAGAAAAAAAGCCGAGGAACAGTTCTATTGAAAAAAAATCTTACAGAGATGTTTACTTTACCATGTACAAGACAGACTGATCTCAAATAAGACATAAAAAATGGATTTCTTTCCCCTATATCTAATAATTATATATTATTATATAATAAATAGAATATACTTTGTTCTAGTATATTTATATGATTAATGCGCAAATAAAAATCGTAAAGATATACTCTATTGAATTTATTGCTCCTCAAATATGTGGCATGCTTTTTTTGTATTAGCGTGATTAAAAATTAAATTACTCAAAAAGTGCATTAAAGTGGCAAGATTTTTTTTATTGCCGTTCATAATAAATATATTTGCTCTGGAAATGCATAATTAGTTTTACCTGGACGAACCGTGCTAATATTTAAAAAGCTAAAATTAAAATATATAAACTTAATTCCTAATTACTAACTAACTATTTATATATTATTAAAAATAAATATAATACGCAAATCAAATTTACGTAAAAAGCATTTTTGGCAGTAAAATTCATGATCCATCTCATAGTGCACCGTGAAAGTATGGGTTAAGATATTTTATTCTATCGCTACATAAACGAATGCGTTTGTATTCAAATAGCATTGCAGAATAAATATATTTTTATATTAACTCTTCTGTCCAAACATTAGAGCTCCGAAATATCTTCCAAAAACTCTTAGTAATTAACTGTAAGGACTGTAAAAGGCCGAAATATCTGCCCGGTATTTTTCGTTAGAATTTTAATTTCCACAAAATAATTATTCCAATTATTAATCATCCATAAAAATACGTTTTCATAATAATTTGAACTTAATATTATAATTTCGAGTTGATTTTAATTACAATAACCTATCTATATCATAATTTTATAATATTGACCACTACAGAAAACCCTCTTATAACGCTCCCTGCTATACAACGGTTTTTTATAATAAATTCGCTCCCTTCTAGAACGTAGAAACCGAATCAATTCAAATCAAATTACGTAGAAACGAAAAGTTATTGACTTATTGATTTCGTTCAATTTACAATATAAAATTAAAAAGCCCTCTTCTGAAATGTTGCATGAGTGCCTTTGATTTCTATAACGTGGTCCCAATTTCTTCGTTATAGAAGGGCTGACTGTATATCTTTTTTATACGGTAGCAACGAAAACGCATCTTTTGTGCATTTAATAAAATCGTGTATCTAAAGCAACGCATTCAATTGCTATTTTTATATTACAGAAAAAGGCTAAAGGACATAAATCATAAACATATTAGTGTAATTTGTTTTATATTATAGTCAACATAATCCTTCATCTATTATGTCCAGTTGACACAATAGATGAAGGATATACAATACCTAAAGTTGACTAAAAACCCAGGAAAACTTTAATAATTTCCTAACAAAATAATACACCCTTGAGAAAATATGTACATGTATGTGTGCATAAACAAAACGGATTTCCCACCACAGAGCTAGTATGCCCTAGGAAGGAAAACCCTAATATGTTTCGCTCTTTTTCCTAATTTCTAAGGGCCCCTTTCTGAGGAGGTCTTTCCCATGATAAAAGGATTGCTATTGCGCGACAGGGTTAATAAACACTTGCGACTTGCTACTAGAGACTACTTATGGATAGATGTGTGAGGTAGCTCGCGGTTAACGTCTGGAGAAGAGGAAAACGAATACAGAGGCAAACTCCCTCCCACTTACCTAGACACAATCAGGAGGGTAAAATCCGATACCAACAAGGTAGAGGATACACGTCTAATGCTAGCAATGGCCAAGAGAGGGAAACTATTTACAAAAAAACCCATACCAAGACGGCTTGTGTGAAATTCAGGTTCCTTTGGCCTCGACTGCCACTCGAGAGTTTGGCAATACCCATACGTTTAGCGAGTGATTGTCTTGTTGCTTGCAAAGCAATGCTAGCAATGACCAAGAGAAGGAAACTCTTTTAAAAAAGTCGCATATCAAGACGGCTTGGGTCCCCGCGGTATGGATACGATAGGGGAGCCCTCACGTCACGTGTGAGACTCAGGTTTCCACTGACCTCGACCACCATTCGAGTCTGGCAAAACCCATACCCTCAGCGAGTGAGTGGCTCGTGGCTGACAAATGATGATGATATCATTCTATAGAATTTTTTGCTAATAATAAATTTTATCCTGAAAATTACATACACATTTAAATGATTCATTAAACATCACTTTATTTATTTATATAATTATTTTGATCAATTTATGGTAAATTTATTAGTTTTTCATGAGAGCCTCGAACATTCGACGAAGTCAAACAATTGGTACGTCTAATCCCACTGTTTATTGCAACTCCCATCGCATACAAAGAGCGGGACATTTTCTAAATTTGCATACAGCTCTCCATATGTGTCTTGTACCACCTTTTCTTGTACCATTGAATTACTCTAACCCGTGTAAGTATGATTTAAAACGCCATTATATTAATGCGCCCACATACGACGATGCACTGTTGCATTGTCCGATTCGTTACGAACGTTGCTCAGGAGTCAATTGTTCGAATTATTTATCGTTGTAACGACCGTGTCGTATCAAATTTAATAAATCTCGAAAAAATTATGTGCAACTCGGTCGGGGCTGGGAACGCCACAGATTAGATAACGCACGTCAAATAATATGAAAAATATGTTTATTGACGTCGGTGAATAATGGAAGACAAGGAATGTGACACAGATAACCAACAGTCTATTATGCGGTCAAATCATTACTCACTCATCCGACGAATATACAACCGCAGACTGGATTTATAAATCCTTTTATATATACTTGAATACGTGTGTGCATTGTGTACAAATCTCATATTAATAGGTATGATGATGAAGCGTCTGCTGATTGATTGCGTTTTAATGGCGTGGCATTTTATAGCAAAATATTTTCGGATGCTTTACATATTTAAATTATCCAGGTATTCGGATAATTTAAATATGTACGGTCTCCGTTTATAAGATTTAAAAAATTCAATTGAATCCTTTTTGATATATACCATTTGATTGATCATCCCTAGGTGAATCGTCTATTTATAAATGTGATAAATTTTAATCTAAGACGTTCACGAATCAATGAACTAACATGCCAAAGACCCTTTAAATAATAACTCAATTAAGTCAAGTAGCATTTAAAAAATATTATTTTCTATGAAAAAATATTAATTTCAAAATGTTTGAGAAGCTCTGGTATTGGAATCCTTGTCTAAGAATAAATTTCGGTATCATTTACATTTTTATGAAAAAAAATTGTTTCAACATATGTAAGAAATAAATTGAACATATTAATACATATAGACTTATACCACTTTCATAACAAATGTAATTATTATTAAATTCGTTAAAATTAAATACGTTTTTTATTAATACCCCAGTTTTATGTGTATTTTTTTTTAAATAAATAAAAATAACAATGCAAATGATTTATTCCACTTTCGTATTAAATTATAGTGAGATGGAAAAAAGAGTTAGTTGAGCTTTTTAAATAAATTTATACTCCGTACTCGAATAACACGGCCATTTGATTTTACAAAAACGACGCAAAATTCCACAAAATTAGGTTCTTTATTTGAGATTACAATAAATAATTTTATACATAGGAATTATACTCATTTAATAAATATATATAGCAAAAAAACTTATTTTATATAATATACATTCATCTCTATTTTACACGGTAAACACATTACATCGAAAACCGTGTAAAAAACTGATAGAACTCGAAGAAAAATGTTAATTGTGAAAAAAGGTAGGAATAAAAACCCAATAATAAAATTTTACAAAATATTATTCATAAATATGTGTTTTAGTTAAGAAAAATTAACACTAACGATACGTATAATGTGTTAATGTAATGAAGCTTTTTGATTGTTATTACTGTCCTGTGTTATTAAATTAATTATTATTAATAAACCTGTTATCCACTTAGTATTATTATTATGTATCACAAGTTGTTTATGCAATTCCAGAGGTACTGTTTGAATTTTTAAGCTCGTTTTAGGTTGGAATCATAAGTGAGAAAATGCTGTTCCATTCTCTTTGAAATTTTCAAGCAAACCCTCGTGAATTTAAGCAGCTGTTGGTTGTTAAATTTCACCATTTTGTTTAATTTTTTGCCCATTTATCATTGACTGTTGTGACATAAAATTATGTCTTTTTGTTTTAATGAACACCGGGACATAATAACACGCGAAATTAAAAATACATATATAAATGTGTTGTTTCTGCGAATCGTGTTAGAGCGGATAATTCGTGTAAAAATATAATATTTGTTCTTTTTAGAGGATGTCGTCTCAAAACCCTGTAAAAAAGAGTGTAATTAAAATCTATTTTTTTTAGTATGTGTGATATAAATCAAATACAGTCAGTCCTCGACCTACGCGATTTCATACATGCGATTTTTAAAAAATGCGAAAGTTATAATAGCAGTGAATAATGATATAATTAAACATAAGAAAAAAGCTAAAAGACAATTAACACTGGACTGGACATCCGCATATAGAATAGGTTCTTCGATTGGTTGAGTAGAGTAGTACACCAACTGAAGAAGTTTACGTAGTTATTCAAGATCTTGTTGAAATGATCGAAGAACTAAATTTAAATCTAGAGGAAGAGGATTTTATTAGTGTGATTAACAGTCATTTAGCGGAAATAAGCAACTATATATTAATGGAACTTGAGGAAGGGCGAAAGAGGAGTTAATTGAACAACCCAAGCAATTTGAAACTGCGAAGATTCGTGAATATTTAATTATGATCCAGGATGGATTAGCAGGTCTTGAAGCCCAAGACCCTGATCCTGAACAATCTGCTAATGTTACAAAAGCAATGAATAATGACATTACATGCTACATTTAATTTATGAACAAAAGAAAAGGGCTAAAAGACAATTAACACTGGACCAATACTTGAAGTAGTTCGTCCATAAATATATGTATAAAGATTTTGCGTGTAATATGTCCGATAAATACGCGAAAACCTTCGAAACCAATTAATCGCGTAAGTCGAGGACTTACTGTATGATGTTTTGGCGAATCGTGTTAGAACATGTTATTTGAAAACCGTGTAAAAAAAGTTTAGTGTAATTATAAACTAGTTTTAGTTAGTATGTGTGATATAAATCAAATAGTAAGTATTACTAGTAAATTATTAAAACACATACATATATATGTGGCCTTCTAGCCTCGTGGCGGGTCTTTGCCACCTGGAGGACACTACGTGATCTCCAGAAGAGACACCTTCGTCCCAACCCTGATGCCAGGACTGTGACAGTCGGCCACCAGGTTATCTAGGCTCCTCAAAGTTATTAGTTATTCTCTTCTATTGGCATTATCTGCTTATAACGAGCCATAAGTGACAAATTGCAAGTGATTATCAATCCTGATAAAAAAAAACTTATAAATATAAAAAAAAGTGTCTGCTAGAACCTTTGGTCATATCAGTAATCTTAAGCTTACCGGAAGTATCCGGAAAGTTAATGTACACTGAATGCAATTCACCGACAGTAATTGCAGGCCGTGAACTTTCTAGTCGGTGAATTGTTGTCGGTGAACTTTCCTAGAACCCTTAGCGGAGACATTACGTTAGCAGATAAATATGGATTGGAATAAAAATAATATATTTGAGCATTTAGGAATTAATAATAAAGTAAAACTATGCATTATGCATTAGTATTTATTTACTAAAGTGGCCTAATAACTCTGAGGCGAGTCTTTACCACCCGGAGGACACCTCTGTCTCAATCATGATGTCATGAATGTGACAGTCGTCCTCCAGGTTTTCTTAGCTCTTCGAATAGGGGTCAGGTCGCCAGCCATGAGCCCGGGAGCCGAGCTGTTAACTCTTGGATTGTAACAATAATAATCAGATGAGGCTGGGGCCAATTCTTATTGAATTCAAGGTCTGATCGGGTGCTACGGGCACCTCCTGTTGCACACACGTCACTGGACTGGCCTGGATAGCGGCCTAGCTCCTCATAGCTCTGTATAATCTACGAAACCACGATTCTGTAAAATCCTTTTTTGACAACATCGGAGATTGCAGAAAGGCTTGATTCAGCTCAACAACCCATTTCGGACCATGTTCGAAAACTAAGGTTGATGTGAACATATTGGAGATGGGTGCCACATGAGTTAACTAAGAAGAATGATCGAGTCATCATATGCACATTTTTGCTTGCTCGAAACAAAATCGAACCCTTCTTGGACCGGATGATAACTGGGAATGAAAAGTGGATTACTTATGAAAACAAAGTAAGGAGAAGAGCATATTATGAATCCGGAAAACCTGCCCACTCCACCTCTTAAGCGAAGTTAAGCCTGAATAAGAGAATGTTCGAGGACCAATACATTTTGAGCTATTGAAACCGAGCGAAAAGTTAAATTCTGAAAGGTACTGTCAGCAGTTAGATAATTTAATAACAGCACTCAAATAAAAGACCGGTGATGTTCAGTAGGAAGGACATCATACCGCTTCATAATAATACTAGGCAACATACTTCTCTGAGGTCTCGTCAGAAACTAGCAGAGCTAGGCTGGGAAATTCTGTCGCATCCACCACACTCCCCAGATCTATCACCCTTCGATTATCACTTATTTCTGTCCTTACAATTTTTTTTTGCAGGGCAAAATAATCAAAAACGAAGATGATATCAGACAAGCACTAGTTAAATTTTTCGCCTCTAAGGATAAGGCATTTTTTTAAAAATGGGATATAAAAATTAGCATCACGCTGGCATAAAGACATAAATAATAATGGAAATTATATTATATATTAAAGTTTTTTTGTGTTATTCTAAAGTTCTAATCTAACTAATGTCTTTATTTGAACAAATATAACAATGATGCTATTGCAACTTTTAACGGTTCTCAGCCCTTTTTTCATCAACAATAAATGTCCGGTCTCAAGTGCAGCTCAGTTATTAAAAATTACAGCACACCCCGTTATTAATCATTCAAAAAAATATATACGTATTTCAATAATGAATGCAAAAACACGATACGCATCTGAAATTCAGTATTTGTATGGCTCGGAACCAGTTCGGCAGTAGGGCGAACACAATACACGCGACCAAAAGTACCAGAAACCCTTCCGAATATTTTTTTTTGTTCTCACCATTACACAAAGTGCAGTGTGCAAGGGCTGGGTGTCCATATTCATTGCCGTTTAAACTAAATTTAAATTAAATAAACATTTAAATAAACGTAATTCAATTCGAGTGCAATAGGGGCCGCGTTAAATAACATCGCGGTATACCATCATTTATTTAATTCCTATAAATGCAAATAATGCGCAAAATCATAAATCATACGGCGAAATATATTTGTATTGCAATGTTTGAATACTGAGCACAAATCTGAACACGCGAGTCATTTGAATTAATTATCGAATTGATTTGCATAATTCATTATTATTTTTAAATTAAATTATTATCTTATTTTATGGTCTGATAAATTCGACGTATGCAAATTGTTTCAAATGATTATATATGCGATTGCCAACCCTATCAATTACCATCACAACTTTGAAAATATAATGGGGGTCCAAGTGTTAGCTCGCAGCTTTTAAAAAGCTGAAATAATGCAAAGCGCGATAAGAATCAACTGGCCGTAATTGATATTTAACAAGGAGGGATCTGAGTCATTGACCGAATTGAATGCGAGCCAGTTAGATTGCAGAGCCTCGTATGTATATGTGGTATACCGAAATGCATTATAGTATAACTCCACGTGTGACAGGAAATGGTAATTGTGAACTTTTTCGGGGAGATAACGCGATAATGTACGAATTTTGCATTTATAATGTCATTAGGGTAACAATGATACGTAATGACGTTGACATATGTATGAATTATTATAAAGAATTGGTCAAAAAATTGTTGGGCGTGGAAGAGTTGAATGTACAATTAACATTTAATGATTACTCTATTTGCCATCCAATTAATTCGATACGAAATAAATAAAATAATAATTGTAGATCTGCGTATGTATATTTTTGCATATAATTAAAATCGATTGATATCTTCCATTAATTTAAGTCTACTGTATATTTTTTTACAAGATAATTGCATGAACGTATCCCGCGTGTAAAAAAAGAATAGGACGTTAATACCCATTTTAATATTAATAAAATATAATTAAGAACGTATTTATTATTTTCATTCATATTTATTTAAAGATGCATTTTATCTTCCCAATTAATGATTTATGTCAAGCGTATATAGCATTAAAAAAGAATAAAATCTCTGCAACTATCTTTCTTATTTTAGGAGATATCATGTTTTGCATTGATTACTTTATAAAAAATACCCAAATTTAATGTCTATAATTCAGGATCCGTAACGGCTTATTTTCTTTCATGATTAAAAATAATATATATAAATTTTCAAGTATTTTCAAACCTTGAAGGTAAATACTTGAGGCACGTAAACATCGCTGAATTTTACCTTCAAATCTTAATATATCTCAATTACCTATATTTGCCTCTTGATTTGGTACTTATTCAACAGAGAAAACATGCTTTCTAATAATTTAATGCAATGCATTTTCGTGATTTTATGAAAACTATTATAATTCTTCTTCCAAGTCTCAGAATTGTTAGGTAATCTTTAAGCATGATAACCAACGTACGTAGGTATAGACATATATATTTTTTTTAAATTAAAATCACCTCTTTTTCAAATAATTATATCTCAGAATGTGAATTTATTTTCTTAATTTGGCTTAAAAGCCTAATAAAAAAAATATTAAAATGAATATTAATGAATCTATTTGAAACGATATGTTTAAGAGAATTTTTACCAATTTTATATTAACGTCGAAAATATATTAATAGATTGTTTTACCTAATGAAACATTAGACAATTTCATATTTTTTTATGAATGAAAATCGACTAAGTCTGAATAATTAATAAATACACTCAACTCTATTTTTATACGGTTTTGTAATAACATGATCCACTAATTGGAAAAATATTATATTTTTACCCGAGATAATTTAATGTCACAATAGCCAATTAACTAATGATTAAAATATAAAGAAAATAGTGAAATTTATCAACATTACTAGGGCTTACATTTTTTAAGGAATCTTATCGTATAGCTGGAGTAAACAACTTGTTAAACAAAAAAACATTAACGTGTAGTTAATACTTTTTTAAAATTAAAATACATATGTATAATCATTTTCACATTTTTAATTTATTTATTGGTTTTTCTCATTTTTTACACAATTCTCTAAATCACAATGTTGCTTTTTTTACACTTTTTGGTGGAACCTATCCAGGGCTTCAAACCAAAACCGAACCAAAAACCAAAAAGCATATTTGACTGTTATTGTATCTATTACTTTATTATATTAATATATCATCATCATCATCATTTGTCAGCCACAAGGCTCTCATTCGCTGAGGGCATGGACCTTACCAAACTCTCGCATGGTAGTTCGAGGCTAAAGGAACCTGAGTCTCACACGTGACGTGGGGCTCCCCTTTCGTGTCCATACCGCGGGGACCCAAGCCGTCTTGGTATGCGGTTTTTTGTAAAGAGTTTCTCTCTCTGGCCATTGCTGGCATTGGACGTACATCTTCTACCATGTTGGTATCGGATTTTATTAATATATATAATATTAATAATTACTATTTAACCTAATTTTTCACACATGTCATAGTAAAATGTGCCAAAAGAGACACGTGTCATCTCAAACTATTAAAGATATTTGGAACAAATTCCATTTTTTTAATCAACTGGTGATACGTCCGTTTTTTTTTAAGAAGCAAGGAATTAGCATTAGAGTCACAATGATTCCCTAATCCAATAGACCTAAAGATAGAACAAAACTCCATTTACAAAATTTCAATGGTGGTTTTAGAAGCTCCAGCAACCCAAGTTAGTGTTAAATTGTCCTTCTCTGGTTTAAAGTTCATTATACGAGACGTTTAAATGAAAATACATTAGGATATATTTTATAATCAGATGTAACCTTAATATTTTTTAATTATAAATAAATATACCCAAGGATCTTGCACACATCAACCGTTAATATATGATTTTTTTCACACATATGAGCTGAACTGTAACTGAAAACCGTATCAAAAAAATAACGGTTCGAAGCTCTGAACGTATCGACCGTATAAAAAAGAATTAAAGCAAAATAGTAATCCAAGGACTTTGTAATAGAGGTATTGAAGAAGTATTCTCCAAGCTTCGCATACGACTACATAAAATAGCATTGTTGACACCATATATTACAATAAATCCTTGATTCTTTATATACATTTAAAAAAAATCTACAGATTTGGATTAAACGACTACAGATCTTCCAAGTTATAAGATGATTATGACAAACTAAATTTTTCATATAATATTAATTTTTAAAGTTAAATAACGTCTGTGGCAACAAACTGATGCCCGATTGACTGCTCGGAATGACTGAATAAATTTGAGATATTTTACGATTCTGAGTAGATTCCACCGCGGTTCTGCTCAGAAACACAGGGTGTTTATTATCACAGCACACAAGACCAAATATGAAAACAAACACTGGCCTCTAAACTGGTCCACGGCTCGGCGAGTCCGAGTACCGTACCGCCCGAGGTGAGCCGGGTTACCGTTTACATTCCGACTGATTCCCCATTTAATATGTGATATTTCAATCCAACGTGTGGAACTTGCTCGCATTAAGCGTGTAGACCACGGGGAATCAGTTCTTTATTTGTAGTCATTAGAAACCCGACTGATGAATGCACGAGCCAACTGGTTGCCGGGCTATAATTAAAAGATCTTTTGTATGTAACAGAATCCCGTCCGAGGAATTCTAGAAGCGGCCCGTATGGACCGTGTCGCAGGAGGAGCACAGGTGCCGGAGGCCCGTTAATGGGACCTCGCTGCCAGTGAAATTGTGTACTAATTTTAAAACGTTCGCAACTTTCGGGCCCGCCTCGAGTCGCAACAAAGGGAAATTAATTAAAAATAATCCGGCCATCTAGTCGAGGTCCAAATGTTGTAATTTTTAATGCGAATAAACTTTAAGACAACAGAGTTTTTTAATGTCTTTTAAAGCAACTTTTAAATTATTTCACCGAAGAAGTACCGAGCCCCGGTGTCCAATTAAAAGTTATTCATTTCAGTCGTAAAGCGAAATTGTTGCGCACACACTCGCGTTTTTCTCCAAATGTGGAGAAACACTTTAATGATAATAACACATTTTTAAATAAATACACATTACTTGATTTAAATTTAAAATTTTCAGAACAAATCAAGGAATGTGTCCCGTATATTATATTGTCTAAAACTTTTTTTATTCCATGAATAAAGAATATACGACAATTATTTTTATATTGTATCAACATTTTTCTATATATTATCACCAAAAAAAGGATTCATATATTCTTGTAATCAAATTTTCTTGTATGATATATAAACCTCCACAATTATTATGAAGAATTCAGTGCAAAAACTCTTTCAAGGACTTTCAAGGACTCAAATAAAAATTTTCGTGGTTTTTAAAACTTATTTATGACTTTTAATCGAGGTATATTCGTATTTCTTTTTATCTCAAAGTATACTTAAATCTGTAGCTTTTATTACATAACTATTTTATATTTTCCCCGAATACTAAACGAAATATTTACATATCTACTTGAACCTCCGGTTGATAATCACTGCTTTAAATCGACCGAAATTTCGAATATCCGGAAATGCAATAATGTGAATTGCGATAATTAGTATTTTTATACCTATAAAAAAAATAATAACGTTTATGATTAATTCTCTTTATTTCATTAGATATTTTATAAATATAGGCTTTTGCTATGATCTAGCCGTACCGATGGGGTCTATTGAGGACCCCAAGTATTTGATTTTTCTTGAATAGCTCTTTTATTATAAATCCGAAGTGTCACATTTTTTTGTATTCTTCTAAAAAGTCTAATGAATAAATATTATAAATAATCTTTGACCTTTATTCTTCCCAATTGTAAAAAAAATAAATAAAAACAACAATATTCGCTGCTGTTACCACGCGGGCGATATTTTTTCTCGCTCGCATCAGGTACGATGTGCCGTGTGCAAGTGAACAATTTTATTTAAATAATATTTAAAAAAAAAATAGATAAATTTATCAATATCTTGACTTGAAATGCTTGAGGTTCATGTAATACCCCCTTCGGACGACGAGATTGTTTTCGAGCCGACGTTACGAATGGCTTAAATTATAGTCGTATCGATTGTTTTACTTTTTAATTATGAATTAGGGCTGTGGAGATCAAGAGTAAACAATTTGTAAATGTCTTTATATGTCAACATATATTAGGGGTACCGGAAAGAAATCCTTTGGTTTTTTTTTCAAAATCATAAGCATTGCCTTCAGGTTTGTTCATTTTATTCTTAAAAATAAAATAAAATATATGATACAAAAAAGAAAGCCGAGGAACAGTACTATAGAAAAAAAAACTTACAAAGATGTTTTCTCCACCGTGTTCAGGACAGACTAATTTCAAATAAGACACAAAAAAATTGATTTCTTTTCAGTACACTTAATATTTTTTCATGTCATTGATTTTAACGCCATAAATTATGTGAAAAAATATTCAGATAAATCAAATTAAAAATATATAAAATATAGATTTTGCATTATTTTAACCGATCCGTCTTGTATAAAAATAAACCCCAAATATTTCAAGTCAAGAATTGATAAATTCTTCGACAATACCTTGATATTTTTATAAAAAATCGTTATTCATTACAGATATTAGTAGAAAAATCCAAGATATCGATCTAATTTTGATGCGCACAGGGCTTTGTTGTGTCAGCACTGGAACAGCACGATGTTTTTTCTCGCTCGCACTTGCATATTCGCTATGTTTTTCTCGCTCATATCCGGTACGGAGCGATAAAAAGTTATTTTTATTTTTTTTTCGCAATTACGGACAATAAAGGTCAATGATTATTTACATTTATTCTTTAGACACTTTTAAACAATTACAAAAAGTTTGGGACACGTGCCAATGGGGTCCCAAATAGGTCCCATTGGCACGGCTAGGTTAATGAAATTAATTACCATATGAAATTGACAATTTATCTAAATTGTTATGTGTTATCTATTTTTTTTAATTTTGATAATTTTTTTATTATATTTTCGATGTCGATACGATTGCCTTATTTGATAAGATAAATAATAAAAATAAGAATAACGGCAATAAATAAAATTCGCTGTCGACGATGGTGCGACAATAGTTTGCCGATGGTATGAAATTACATCCACTCGAGGCAGCTGGCCGTCCCAGCACTCGGCACTTGGCAAAACTTCTGCCTACGACTTCGACAATGACATTTGTCCACACAAATGAAATTTGTGAATGCCACGCCGCATAATACGGACGTCTCCGCCTTCGGTTATGTCAATACTTCAAAGCAGAGGAAAAAAAAGAGTCTAAGGGAACGTTTCAAAATTTTACCATTAGAGTGACCAAAAAATTATGAATTATTTACGGATCCCCGGGGCCGGTGTTTGCCTTCACTCGACACGGCCTCACTGTTGACACGATCGTTTTGTGTGTTTGAGGACAAATAAGAAATTGCCGTGTAAGTGGTGGTCCCTACTCGTGACCGTCTCGAGGACCTGGTGGAATAGCTGCCTCCGCCTCTCGGTCCAGCTGGACACGGCGACCACTCGACCATTTTACAATGCGACGAGAGTAATCGACGCATTCGATGACCAAATCAAACAACAAACAGCAATTATGTATGAAGAAGTTTTTCAGTGGACATCGAGATTCGTGCCTCGTCGATACTCGATCGGACTCTAGTGCGGACGCTGTTTGATTATATGACGAAACTCTCAGATTATACATAATTATATATTTTTTATAATGAATCATTAAAAACAGATGATCATCGTTCATTTATACGATTTATTTTTAATTAAAAAAAAAATATGTATGGATATACAAATATGTTATTAGATTTTTGTTACGTGTATCTTTAACACGAGAGTTTTAAATACAAATACTCGGAATTTTGGATAAATATTTCATGTAAAAAAATTTGTGTAATTTAATATGATTTAATCTATACTGAAAATTCATTTTATCATATTAAATATAAATATAAAACATTTTTTTCGCCATGTTTCCATTTTTCTGGGAGATATCGAGCATAATATTTTACATAGAGCTTATTAAAAATAATTTAATACAAATTTATGTTAAATAAAAAAGTATTGTATGAGAATACAGGGATAAATTGTCTATCCGCATTTATTATTTTCCCTTAGCTCTTTAAAAAACGATAGTTTGCAATTATATTTCGTTGAGAGTGGAAAAAAAATTTAGGTGTATTTTTTTTAATTTTTTGCCTATATTCCCGGAAATTATCGTAGATTATTTATTTAACAATTAAATATTTAATTTTTAAGACGTCTTAATTAACTAGATGGGTATTTTTTTCTCAAATATCTCTTTTAATATGAATCTTACATGTCACAAACTTTTTGTATTTGTCTGAAATAGTCTAATGAAAGAATATTATCCATAATCATTGTCCTTGCCAAAAATTAACAATATTCGCTTCTGTTGCCACGTGTACGATGTTTTTTCTCGCTCGCATCCAGTACGATATACCGAGTGCGAGTAAAACGTAAGAGTGACACGTGCTGCGAGAGCTCAGACTTCGGCGAGACATCGCCGAGAGCGTTAATAAATTCAAAATATCGATCAAGTTATGAAGCATTTTATGAATAACTATTTTTATTCTTAAAATAATCATTTTTTTTTTAAATGGCAAGAAATTGGTGAAAAATTCATCAATATCTTGACTTGAAATGCTAGGGGTCCCTGAGAGACCCCTTCGGACGCGGTTTTTATGAGGCACCGTGACGGATGGATTAAATACCAAATAATTAAAACCTAAATATTGACAGAAATTGTTTTTATTTAATAATACATTATATTTTCTATGCATTTCATTACAATTATTTTTTTAATTAATATTAATGATATATGGACAAAATATCTTAAGAATAGTTCCCGTTATTATACTCAGGATTCCCTGAGAATCGAGTGTTTCTCGAAAGAAAATATCAGTGACGTTATTTTTCACAAGGCACTTATCTATTTAAAATGTTGGATAAAAAAATATGTATAACAGATTTTATCGTCATTTTATACGTACCTTCTCAGGAAAATAATTCTGTATAAAATTCCATTATCAGTTTATCTTACCTGAAATAAAAAAAAATAATAATATTAATAATTTGAATAAAGACAATCAAGATTAAAATTCTTATGTATAGCTTTTCAGCTTTTATACAATTCAAAAATGTCATAGACGCATAATAGACGTATGACAATGCGCCACGACCCACATTTTTGCAATCTCATGCCCATTGTCAACATCTGCATCGTCGAAAAAAATTGGAATTTAACATTTACACGGTCAATTGGTATTGCATCTCACGTTACACGAATCCTTTGTTGATTTTGAAAACGGAGAAGACGGGCTACTGTTAACATTTTCGCTCCAGAGGGCAAATATTCTCAAATTACCCGGATTTAAGAATACAAAATTTATTTACGTATGCTGCATATTTTTTTTCCGAATATAAATATTAATATTCTGTATTTAATTGATAGGCACAGCCGTAAAACGACATGATGTATGGGACGGGTGTGGTTAATTGGAGATACCGACGCCTACAAACTTTTGACAAAAGGCGTTTGTAGACAAATAATTTAACATGTTGGATGGTTAAGTCGTATTTACGACATATGAAACGTATTATTTTTAACGATTAATATTTCAAACAAAAAATATGTGTCATAGTTTTCAGCGTTGTTTATACAAATTGATTCGAATGGAGAAGAGTTGACGTGCGAAATTCAATAAATATCGTCGGGACGACTCTAATCCTAATAAATAACACAAGTTATGATATACATTATATTTTTTTGCAATCCTGCCGATTTTTTCTCATGATTTACGTCTCTTTGCATATAAATATTGCGGAGTCTGTGCGAAAATTCTTCAATAATAAATAAATAATCTTAAAAAAGGGACTGAAAGAACCCGGGGACCCCAATTCAATGGGACACGGTCAATAATAATACACCTCTATGGTAAACATAATAAAATTTCTGAAGGGACCTTGATCCTCCAAAGGTTAAATGACATACCTTTTTTTGAATAGGGCCGCTTTTTATATGAAAACCCCTTATTTCGTAAAATGCGATACCCCGAAATGCCCGGACACACCTACTGGAAATCCTGATTGGTTCGTATGATTTTTTGATGAATGCCCCGGCATTAATAAATGAGCAGGGAAGGGGTTATCGAATGCGTGTGTGTTTGAATAGATTTTTTTTCGCCATTCATTAGTGACATAGGAGCTCATAGATTGGTCCATGCGGATGCTATAAGTTTTTATGCGATGGAACAAACATGGCGATGTTGGAATCATAG
This sequence comes from Philopotamus ludificatus, assembly GCA_022495035.1. Classification (NCBI taxonomy): domain Eukaryota; kingdom Metazoa; phylum Arthropoda; class Insecta; order Trichoptera; family Philopotamidae; genus Philopotamus; species Philopotamus ludificatus. Next base: position 152,418 of record JAGXCT010036413.1, on the reverse strand, counting down.
GGGAGAATACCATTGATGTTTAATTCATCAATAAAAAACCCCATCGCCATTAATAATTTCTATATTCCTGCATAGAAGATACGTTCCAGATGCTGCTGTGTAAAATAAGAGACGATAACTAGATCCGATTACTCTGATTTTATTAATACGTGTAATCCAGAAAACTATCTCTATACCATTTTATTTATTTTTTAAACAAATTAAGACGATAAATAATTGGTTAGAATTGTCAAAGCCGTATTTTCATTTTAAATAATGGTGATTATTACAAAAAAAGATTAAATATTAATATAGTGTAAAAAATAAAAAAAAATCTCTTGATGGTAAACTTAAGAAATTTTGTTTCTATAACATCACTTGACCATTAAATATTAATAATAATCAGTATTGAAATGCTTTCGCTGTTTAAATTTAAAAGAAACTATAGTGGAACCTCGATTTATCGTTATTAGAATGTTTTATAAAAAACGATAAATGCGGGAATATTCTGTATTAATGCTAAGTTTTAACTTTGTCCTTGGCAGAGCTTTTATCCGCTATTTTTATAGACTTGCTTATTCATATTATTCTTGTTGGTTATATTTTAATGGAGAGTTGATGATATTAATCTTAACCCAGCCGTACCGATGGGGTCTATTGGGAACCCTAAGTTTTTGATTTTTCACGAAAACTCTTATAATATAAATTTCGTATTTTTCTAAAAAAGTCTAAAGAATAAATACTGTATATAATCATTGTGCTTTATTGTCTGCAGTTGCGAAAAAAAATAAAAAAAACTATATTCGCTTCTGTCGCCACGCAATGTATTTTTTCGCTCGCATCCGGTACGATGCGGCGAGTGCGAGTGAAACGTGGGATTAAACGAAATAATTGGAATACTAGCTCAGTCTTTGACGAAACATCGTCAAGAGCGTTGTCATTTACGCGTCATTATTACTTGAAATGCTTGGGGTCACTTAGAGACCCCCCCTCGGACGCGGTTTTTTTTCGAGCCACTGTGACGGATGAACTAAATAACAAATAATTAAAAATTTAAATATTTAGTCTCCAAGATGCAAAATGTCCGATATTTATTAAATCTATATTATTTGTACAAAATCCTGGGAATTTCGGGAATCATATTATTATTATATTGTGTTGACACTATATTTATAAAAATTATAAAATATTAAAATGAAAAGATATTTTATTTAAAAAAAAAATCATCCCAAATATTTCAGTAATGGTTTTAATCATTTTCTTAATTAAAAATGAATGATATAAGAACTTAAGAATAATTCCTGTTATTATACTGAGGATTCCCTGAGAATCGAGTGTTTCTCGAAAAAATCATCGTACTTTTTTGTCTGCAATTGCGACAAAAAATAATAAGAACTATATTCGCTTCTGTTGCCACGCGCGCAATGTATTTTTTCGCTCGCATCCGGTATGATATGCCGAGCGCGAGTGAAACGAGCGATTAAACGAAATAATTGGGATCCCTGAGAGGCTTTTGAGACGCCGTGACGGATGCGTTTAATCAATTGCTGTTTCTTTCAACATCTTAAATAATTATCAGTCACTTGGCTAGAATTTTAACATTTTTATATGAGTAAAAATATTTACAATGCATAATTTGAGTTAAAAAATAACTAAAAGTTAGTTAAGACTGCGACGTTAAAATCAGGAAAACAATAGATCAAACAAAATATCATTGTTTTCTTGTATTTGTACTCATGAATTAATTATTATTTTTTAAACGATTCTAAATCTGATCTTAGCTAAGAAAACAATAAATTCTTTATTTGCCGAGATGTTACAGAGATCGAAAACTTAGATTAGTTGATATTAATATTAATCCAAAACAAGAATAATCCTACTGATAAAACCATCAATGACTCAATTAACCGAAAAGGAAGAAGTATAATAATTTATAATAATTTATTTTTGTATATAGAAAAGTACACGAATTCATTTTGCACGATTTTTTTAAAATTTCTCATTATATTGTATATAAAATAATTTATCTGTGTCGCAATCGTGGGACGAGTATACTTTTACATATATTTTTTAAGTCTCAAATATTGTACGTACACTTGAATACAAATTATGTATTCCTCCATGAATATTAAACAAAAAAAGTTAAAAAGTGGTACATACGAATGTTGTCACGTCATGGCCGCGTTTGCCCTTCCTTGTTAAATCCTCCATTTAAAATAACCGGGTGGAAATAGGAGAGAGAGAGGTACAAAAGTGCCATTGAAATGAGAGAATCCCGATATGTATTCAAGAGAAGTCCTCCAGAACAAAAAAAAATGTCAAAGAACTTAGGGGGATCAGAACATAAAGAGCCATGACAATTCCAATAACTAATTGGAACGAATCAAAAGAATGGAATATTCAGAGTCTTCCAAAATATTAATAAAAATATTATATATATAATATAAATGAGGAGAGAGATATTTAATAAGGGCAAAGTAGGACCTGGGGAAAAACAAGGGACATTACCGAGTAATCTAGTTAACCCAACTAGGTTAAATTATATTCAAAATAGGTCACACATGCGGTTCCTATATATATCCGGAGGATTTTAGAACCACGCAGATTTCCATTCAGAAAAATTGACAATGGCGATTAGTGGAAGAATGGATGGAAGGTGTGATGGCCGGGTACGGGAAGCTCCACCCACCACTTTAATTTCACAATAAATGAATGGATGAAAGGATGTACTTCTTCCAGTTTCAAGGATCACTTGATCACCGACGCGCATGCGCAATTATATTCACTATGGGCAGGCGTATGAATCATAGATTAAAGCTGTCATATGTACGTGTATGGAAAGGATGATGGAGCTGTGGCTCTCAAACCTATTCCATATTTAAATTAGGCAATAATAATAAATAATATAATATATTTAATATTTTTACAAATTTTATTATTGACTTCGAAAACCGTTACACTGTTTATTTATGATATTTTGCATTTTTATACCGTTCGATTTTTACACGCTTTTCAAATTACACGGTTCAAAAGATGGAATCAATTAATTTAATGCGCTTGTAAAAAATATAAACAACAAAAAATACTAAAACAATTTATTTAACGCGGTGTTTATATTTATGTATCCCATTTTTTACACGGTAGCATCTGGAACATATCTACCGTGCAAAAAGGTAATCTAATTCATTTTTACTTTATTTTTAGACATAAAAAACATTTAAAAATCAATGGCATTAATAATAAATATTATATAATTAATTTTCTTCGAATTATTATAGTTTTGTATTAATTTTTAGTTAGCTAGAATTCACTTTATAAGTTTTAACCTTTTCCACTCCGTGGGCCAGACGTATTGGCTCAAAAAAAAATTTAACAACTTGAACTTAACTTAATTTCCAATTGAAAATGAATATACACAATTATGATACATCTTTAAATATTCCAACAAACTCATTTCGTAACAGAGTTATCTTATCAGCATATTGATTATATTCAGAGTTTCTATCTTTAGAATTAGCTGCCATATTTTCGAAGAGAATGAAGATGTGAAGAGAAAGCTTCTACTTAAAAGTATTTACGGTCTTAACCAGGTCAGTCGATGTTTTGTTCTTTCCTTGAAGTCGCAAAAAACCTTATTTAATTTACCTGTAATATCACATTGAAAAGAAAGAACAAGAAACCACTTCCATCATCATCTTCCAATTGAAGATACGATTTGTTCCATAAAGTCCTTTATTTCGGGTAAAAGATCCAAGAATATTTTATCTTACATCTTACATCCGTGTGCAATAGTATTAGGGATACCCATAAGTAATGTCGTTTTTTTGATCTTTAAAATAGTATACTTCAGTCTGTTAGGCAGTAAGGGCGTTTTATAAGTTTCTCTTGTGTAGTGGCTACCCTTTCGTGGCCTTTAGACAAAAAAACGGTTTCTTTACCTTTGACGACAATGGGAGAGACGTGTCCGTCGGAACAACATCTTCGCAGCTGTATACTTTTTCAATATCATTTGAAAAAGAAAGCGACAGAGGCTACGAAAGGATATTTGCGAGACTTACGGTGACATATTGGATGTCAGGAAATACCAACGATGGTTCATAAAATTTAAATCTGGTGATTTGGGTTTGAAAAACGAGCCTCGAAGTGTACGGCCCGTCCAGAGGGATGAAGCAGCCGTGAATTCTGCAATCCAAGTCGACCCCATGCTGACCATTGAAAAATTATCGGAAAAGGTCGGTACATCCTGGTCCAGTACTCAGAGGATCCTAAAGAAGTTGGGAAAGATTAAAAAAGAAGGTGTTTAGGTCCCACGCGCATTCACGCGCGACCTCATATTGTGAAATTGACGTGTGAAAAAGTTCAGAATCTTGGATGGGTCACTCTGTTGCGTCCTCCATACTCGCCGGATCTCGCACCAACTGATTTTGACTTATTTCGTTCTATGGAACGTTTCCTAAGAGGTCAAAATTTCAACTCCTCAGAAGAAGTGAATACAGTCCTTTCAGACTATTTTCAGTCAAAACCCGCAGAGTTTTACAAGAAGGGCATGGATGATTTGAAAGAAAGGTGGCAGAAGGTTTAGATAATATGGGGAATTATTTTGTATAAGAAAAGTTAAATAAAGTATAAGAAAAGTTGTCTTGAATTTCATTGAAAAAACAGACATTACTTATTGGTACCCCTAATAATTCCCTTCCGCTTCCACGAATAGAATTAACTATTAATTATCATCATATCGTCCGAATTTAATATCTTTAAGCACAACACCTACTGATGTTAAAAAAATGAAACCAGTTTACGTTTTATTATTTAAAAATAATTAAAATAAATTATATATGTTTTGATCTCTCGTTTGGCCCTTCATCAGTAAATTTTTTAACAATTCTTCTGTATCAGACATATCTTAGAATCTTGTTAGAATAAATACACATAGCTGTGCGGTATTAGTGATTTTCGTTGATTCGTTCAACTGCAAGGATCGAAACCATTAATATTTTTCTCTGTAATTTATATGAAAGGTTAACAAAATCCTATGTAAATTGACAATACGAACAAATTGATTCTTGTTTCGACGCAACAGACAGGCGGGCGACTAGGAATGGATAGGCGGTCCGACGCGTTGGCTACCCCTGATATAGATTCTTCTTATTCTTTTTCTCAATAAATATCTCTTTAAATAAATTTGTAAAAAAAATATAGTGAGAGTAGCTCACAGATACGACTAATAGTGGACAGAGTGGTGAGGGTTAAGCCAATGTCAAAAAATTTACATTGTTATAAAATTGACATTATGTATCTAGATTTATTTTAAAAATTAAAAAAACCAAACCAATTTTTTTTTGGTTTATATTTATTCAAAATATATATACAATAGTTAAAAATTATAGTTTTTTTTTGTTTTTAATTTCAAACAAATACGAATTAGCCGATAAACACCGCGTGCCAATTTCATCGCGCATGCGCAATTGAAATAATCGGTTACACGGCCCAGCTATATAATTATTTATGATTAAAAATGGCTGTTTTTATAGCCGAGGCGTAATGGATTGGGTTAATTTGTTCCAATATTTTTTCTGTAAAATTGAAAAACGCGCTTCAATCAACTCGAGTCTCCTTACCCCCCGACTCCTAAACGAAATCTAAAAAATGGTATAACCAATCCCAAAAAAAACATGGTTACATACGTGATTTGGGATCCCGTTCGAGCCAGTAGTTACCCGATGGGAACAAAAAGGCATCATTTTAATATCACGTTGCCGAGGGTAATTTCCATTAACATGCACGGAATAGACCAACGAGCCGAATAGACCAACGGGTAGACAAAAGGTCCGACCGATTCATAAAAAAACGACCGATTCCAACGTATAATTTGTACGCGTTGTTTTTTAAACAGCGTGTAATTCAAGTCTAGCGATTCCGAGCATAATCGGTGCACTGATCAAGTTTTTTTTTTAATTCACCCATAGCTACTTGGAATGTACCTAATCGTTACCGACAAGTAGCATTTAGTTACCATACCCGTTCACAATGGAGTTCATGTGACGATAATGCGAGGCAGTTAACACGTAAATTTTGGAATACATCTAATACCAATTTCACGTTATGGCAACACATTATTTTGATTAGGTTTAAACACAAATTGGACGGGTTGATTTTTTTTCAGTAATTTAATCGTCCTAATAAAAATTTATGGGTAATTAGATCGTTTTTGACACGGATGTAGTATCGTGTTATGGCACCTTGTTATTCTGGATTTTAATAATAATTTTGTACTGAATTATTCAGTGTCCGTGTGTAACGGTCAAGTTTTAAAGCCACTCGTGACACTCGAGCTCAAGTGCCAATAATTTAGAAAGCCTATCCTTGTCCAATAATACATTTCAAATCAGATTCGTCTCTGGAATATACATTTATTCTATTTAAATAAATATATTGACGATGATATTGAATAAACTAGATGGACTGGGAATACGTTTCAGACAATACCCGTGTAAAAAAGAGATATATTATAAATGTACATAAGAATGGGAGACAGATTCCAATACATTACATTTTTATTATATAAAAACAATGCTTTAAAAAATTAAATAAGATGGGCCAATTAAATTTACTAAATATCAAAGATTATAGCATACTTGTTTAATATGAATATTTTTATTAACCTATCCGTACCGATGGGGTCTATTTGAGACCCCAAGTTTTTAATATAAATTCTACATGTCACAAACTATTTGTATATGTCTAAATAAAGCCTAAAGAATTAATATTATAAGTAAGTATTTTTTTTTATTGTATTATTATATTTTTTATTTTTCTTTATTGTATGCAATCGTGAAAAAAAACAATAATATTCGCAATATTTTGAATGTGACACGTGCTGCGAGAACTCAGTCAGCAGCTAGACATTTCCAAGAAGTGTTTAAGTTAAAAATCCAAAATATCGATCAAATTATGAAGCATATGATGAAATTTTATTCGTTGAATAGTTCATTTTAAAAAAAAAATGACAAGACTTGAAATACTTGGGGTATCTGAGAGACCCCCTTCGGACGACACGGTTGTTTTCAAGCCGCCATGACGGATGGGTTAAACGAGAAAATCCTTAATTCGTCGTGTGGTAATCTATGCAGTCGAGAGTGAGTGAAACGTGCAATTGACACGTGCTGCGAGAGCTCAGTCTGCGGCGAGAGAGTGAGACTTTTTTATATATCATTAAATATTATATTTTTTGTCTATTATTTATAAAAAGATTTTTTTTAGTTAATACATAACGCTAGTAATTTAATACAAAATTATACAGAATAATATGGCATAATTGTAACATTTTCATAGTCGTTCATTTGAAATATATTTTTACATACTATATAAAATATATTTTTAAATTTTATTATTTGATATTAAAGAATATATCTTCACCTATATGTATTCCAAATTTCATAAGTCTAACTCAAATGGAAAATAAGTTACAGATTTTTGGCATAGTGCGGAAAAATAAATCATTTATCCCTGAAAATTTTCGTGTTGAATATTGCTATCCGTGTAAAAAGTGAATTTCAAATGTTTTAAAAAAATATGGGGCCAAAATCATTAAATTATCTATTTTATTAGACAACAAATGATGCTGATTATAACTGAAAATTATGCAATTCAGGTCGTTTTATGCAAGAACACTAACTTTTAGTATAGATTATATTTATATTCTGAAATATTTCATACGAAGTTCAAGTTTTATTTGATTTTCCGATGTGTTTTATTTGTAACTGTACAGTAAACAATATTGCTGTAATAATTCTTCAATAGTTATCGGTGAATCTGACACGGACAGGAATTTCTATTCCTTATTATTGAATTTTGAGGGTTGTTCTGATTTAGGTGATTCTATTGAATTTTTATTGCCCGATTTAAATCTACGAAACCGAATATGACATCTGCGTACTGTTAGCATTTATTTCGATAAAAGCTTTAATAGCCCTACTGGAGATCAAACGTTGATAAAAAAGAGATTTTTTTGTGTCTTATACTTACAGATGTTTCAGATTAGATATAATATATATTTTTGCAAAAAAAGATATATTTTCTTTGACGTGATTTAGAAACAAACTGACGTCAATCTTTTTTTAGCAATTATTTTTTTAACATTAAATTATCATTGTTGCTTTAAAGCAATTATTTAGATTTATTGCCTAACTCCATTGTTTATAATCGACAATTGACAAATTGCACGTATGACATTTATCCGCTGAAGAAATGACCCATCGCTAATTCCATGAGGTCGTGAGACTCGATATTTTTTTCGACATTATTCTGCAACATTTTCCACATCAGAATATCGATACTCCCATCATTTATCCACGCATTAGAGCTATTGTTGGACGCGACCACGTGACCAGAATACTAGCAGAATGCCATCGGAGTGTCATCGGAGACTTGCATTGTGTGCATCGGGCCTCATTGTGTTCAGATGTAAATAATTTATCCACTTCAAGTCCCGTGAATGAACACGCTCTTGGGCAATATGACATTTTGTGAGACATTACCTCACAAAAAAAGGAGCACAAAAGGAAGCTGATGTTCAAGAGCGGCAAGGGCGAGGCGAGACGAGCGGCAGGGGGGAGGGGGGGCGAGAGGGGCGCCTCTGTTTGTGCGGGCCCGATCAATTTGGTGTTTACACACGGGACTGTTGACCCCGATAAATGGACCTCTTGTATTGTGTAAACATCCAGATATTGTTTGGATGATCAGTGTGCCCATTGAATTAGCATAATTGTGTCGGGCCTGAAACAACACGCTGAAATATTCAATGCGGTTATGGTAAATTTTAAAAGTTCACCGAAATGGAAAAGCACAGCGCAGTTAAAACTCGATTTACACGCCGAATTGATTACCTATGTCGGCGTGATAAATGAATTAGTGTAAAAAGGGAGAAATGTAGGTAAATCCTAGAATAGATGAATCTGTGTGCCATGAAAATGGAAAAACTTTAGACGGCAATTCTGTAGAAAAAGGTGCTTTATTTTTTATTGCGAACCTTCTCGAGGATAGGATCTATTTAAGGACCTAGAAGCATCAGTATCCAACATTACTCATCAAAGGCATTTCCTTGCATGTATTAATTTAATGGTCACGATCTTCATTACTTATGTAAAACTGTGATTTTTTACTATAGATTAATATTTTTAATCATCTTGGAAACAACCACAGAAAATAATAGCGGAAGTATACTATTTGATTTAACTGATTGATGAGTTTAATTTAGATTTTTCAAGAACCCAATTAATCTGCCAATGGGGTATATTAGTGACCCCATGTTTTTGTATAAATCCTAGATGTCACAAACCTTTTGTATTTGTAAAAGTCTAAAGAATAAATATTATAATGCATTGCGATGTTTTTTTTAACTAGTTTCACTCGGACGTGACGCAAGAATTCGACGGTCGTAGTAGTTGGCAGTGTGTCCTCAGTCTGCGGCGGGACATCGTCGAGTGTGCATGTCATTTATACGTCATATTGATTAGTAGATGTCATGAGTCATGAATAACTATTTTTATTCTTATAATAATCAATTTATAAAAAAACAGTCAAGATTAAGAATTCATTAATATTTTGACTTGAAATACTTGGGGTCTATTTTCACTTAAAATTGACCCCATTCGGACGACGCGGCTGATTTCAAGCCGCCGTAGTGGATCGGTTAAAAGAGTTATTCGCGAAAAATCAATAACTTTTCATTGGCAAGACTAGGTTAAGGATCAACATAATTTTATAATTAAATATTATTTAATAGCTAGACAGTATCTGATGTTTCGAAAAATTGTCGTAGAAAATATTATATTAATTGTATTTATTTAAGTATAATTATATATTTAAATCAAAGATATGCTTTTTGGTACTTATTTTTATCAATATTAAGTTTTGATTCAATATTTAAAATAATAATAAAATATTATTTCCACATCAAAGCTTTAGTCTTTCCCGATAGATTCCATTAATTTTATATAAAATATTATTTATTATAATCAATGCAGTTTTAATTTTTTAATGATTTATAATTCAGTCATTATAAATATAAACATATTTATTTATATTTATATTAAAACGTTTTTCAACATATACATTAATAAAAAAAATGGCGAATAGCTCATTGACAGAGTTAAAATAAATCATGGATTTTTTTAATTGTATTTAAAGAAGTTTTCATTCATCGTCTAGAACAGAGATTCCCAATCTTTTTCGGTTTACGGCTCCCTTTAAACATCAGATTATTCCGCGGCTCCCTTAATACATCATGCATACAGATTTTCATCAAAATTTTTGACCTTACTTTTTCCCAAAGTGTGAGCCGCGGCTCACACTTTGGGAATCCCTGGTCTAGAATGTTTCAAAGCATTTAAGGTTCAATATTACTCTGCAGGGACTACGTAATCATATATTTTTAATACAAAACATGGTATGAAACAAATGATAAAAGCGAGCTTTTAAAATAGGAATTTCGTATATTGCGATGAGTGGTCCAGGAAATAAAACGTACATTGTGGGAAACGCAATTAAACCGGTTTTTTTGCTGTGTTATTGCGGTTTGTAATTTATCCAAGCACCGGCCGAGCTCAGATTTGATTAACCACAATATTCATTTGAAAACTGGTTCAGTTTTATATATATTTTTTTATGAATTAAAATTATACTAAACATTTTTTTCAGATAAAAATATGCATATACATTTAATTGTAGATTATTTCTGAATTTATTAGACAAGTAATTATGCCAAGTTTTACGATCTTGTAAATCTGAAATTTAACACCGCGCTACTAGTAATGAAACAGATATATGGGCCATCAAACGTGAAACGCATGGTTTTAATTAGGCATCTAATATTTTATCCTCAACTATTAATACAGCAGTTCAATCTTTACTAATACTCGCACTGACAAAAAGCTTAATAATGTTCATTTTTTGCACTGCAACATGAATTATTTATACGAAGAATTACATGTTAATTATCAGCCTCGATTTGCCACATAAATTATGTTGAAAATTTTAACTATGACACGTACTAGCCGACTGCGAATAAATCATCACCACATTAAACACACTCAATTAATTTTATCCCAATTATGATGTGGTATAAACAGAAAAAATCTATACGAAAAAAATATATATATACACCGAAAATGGTAAATTTGTCTTGATTTATTACCCCAGAGCTTTGGTAATTTATTATAATCGCGCAATTATATATAGTGGAAGAAAAAAATGCGAGATTAAGCCTTTTACGTAATTATCTATTCACATGTCGGCTCTTAATAATACTGCGAAAATATTATTAAAGATTCTTCAGAGCGACTGGGCATTTTTTTATATATGTAATTAAGTCTATTTAACGAGCTAATTAGCGAAATTATGCTAAATATTTATCGCTAAAAACATGAAAATTAATAATTCAGCACTGTGTACGTTATCGCGCAAATAAATCGGCTAAGTCATATATTTTAATCATTTTAACGATAACATTTTTTTATGATACAGTATGTTATAAAAAAGATGATTTAGAGGTTTAGAAAATACTTTGCAGTAGAAAATTTAAAAAAAATCATTTTCTAAAGTCTAATATTGCTGAAATAATAGAAATTCAATATTTGACATGACCATCTATTTGCTCAGAGTTGATTAAGAACAAGGCGATAATGTATCCTCTCTCTGAATTGCTTTAATATTATTTCAGAATCAGTTCTGAAAAACTCTAGAGGTACTATAGCTTAGATTTGAAAAATATTTTTTTTCTTAAAACAAAGATTGACATTATTAGTAAGAAATTCGATCAAGTCTGCTGTAAAAATAATTACTAAACCCATTGGGAGTTTTTCCAATCCGTCTCGGCGGCTCAAAAACAACCGCGACGTCCGAAGGGGGTATATCGGATACCCCAAGCATTTCAAGTCAAGTCATGAATTATTCATCTATTTTTTTAAAATAGATTTATTTATTAATAAAAATAGTTACACATGATATGCTTTAAAATTTTTCACTTGCACTATTGTTGTTATTGTTTATTTTTTTACAATTGGGAGAATAAAGGTCAAAAATTATTTATAATATTTATTCCTCAGAAAATAATAGCTAAATACAAAAAAAATGTGACACTAATGATTTATATAACAAGAGTTATTCGAAAAAACAAATACTTGGGGTCCTCAATAGACCCCATCGGTACGGCTTGATCATAGCAAAGCCTATTTTTATAATATATCTAATGAAATGAAGAGAATTGATCATAGTAAACGAATTTATTCGGTTCATTTAATTTAATTTACTCTTTAAATAAATATCCTGAGTTTTATATTCACAAATATTTATTCTTTAAACTTTTTTGGACAAATACAAAAAGTTTGTGGCATGTAGGATTGATATTAAAAGAGTTATTCGAGAAAAATCAAAAATGACTCCCCAATAGAAATTGTTAAACCACGATTTATTATTAAAAAAAATTAGGGACCCAAGGATTTATACATAACATATTTATTAATATAATATTTTCTAGGACAATTTTTCCAAACATCTATCCGACTATCGTCTGGTTTGGTATTAATTCATAAAACAAATGTCTTTGATGATCATTAATTTATTTTTATTTTAAAAATAACATATCAGATATTAAATAGATGGAGGATCACTCTGAGGTCATAAAAAAATCGCATAAATTTATTCTGAGCCTAATTTTTTTACCATTATTCACGTTATTAAGGAAACAATATGAATGTAATTGTTCTCGGTGCTTATGGACTTATTCCTCTTTCATAATAACTCGTATAAAAGTATTTATATCATATTTTTTTATTATTTATTTTTCAATAAGATATCTCGAGTGTTATTGAAGATTTTATGTTTTTTTACAGTGCATTTCGTATGATTTTATGATCTATGGTGTCGATGGGGGCATCGTTTCGATTCTTCTCTAGCTCTATGCAGGCTTATGATGAATGATTTCGAAGAGCACTGATCTATATGACTTTTCGACTCCAGATGCGGGCATTCCCCGTTCAAAGCGACAATGGAACACACAGCTTTAATAGCCACAAAGAGAGCGACAAAGGAGCCATTTGTCGCTCTTGGCGCGAGAAATTGAAACACCTTGTCGCACTCTCAGGATGACAAATTACGCGGGCCACGGCTACACGAAATTATAAGGGCCGCCGCACTTTTACATCATGTAATACAAGCCAGGAGCAGACTCAAGAATTGATGATCCTTCGTCGATCAAATTAGACCCGACGTCGGCCAGGGGTCAAGTGTGTGACCCGCCGGCAACGCAATTTGCCGGGCTAATTTGCAAATTTGAGAAAGGTCCAGAATATTACTTAATATCCATCAGGCACAATGATGCGGTGGCGTTAATTTTGTAAGAGACAACGGACCGTTTCGAATCACCCGAATCTCCGAATAATGGAAACGAAACGGTCACGACCGCTCTCGAGGACCACGTGGAGGACAATCCCCGTGCCGAATCGTCGCTTGATTGCCGGTGAAATTGAAAATGGAAAAAGCTAGAGTGCATGATCCGTGTTTGGTCATGCTAGAGCTCTGCCTTTCATAATGCTTTTGAAGGCGCTAAGAACGGACCGCCGCTCATTATTCATCCTGTGACTAAGTGGTCGCATTATTTAGTGACATATGGCCGAGGACAATGCGGCACAACAATTGCCACAAGAAGATGGGCGGCTCTCTTTGAAGCACCGATCAAAACCATTGATGCGGCATCCTATCAATGGATCATGTGCCGTTTCAACGATGTGCCGATCGTAGTAACAACTGTGCCAAAGTGCGACTATTTCACGCCGAATTGTAGTTTCGAGGACCAAAGCGATGTATGCAAAAAAGTGCAATGGCATTTTTTTATTATTATTTTCATTCATCGAGCGGGTCCGGTGGTTGGCGCATTGTGCAGAAGAAGACACTCCTAATGGCCGAACAAAGGGTGTCGGTGAAGAAGTAAAAAAGACGCGGATAATTCGATGAATCGATTATCGCCGGTGCGTGAAGCCATCGATACTATGGCCTCGGATCAATGGAATGATGAGATGGAATGCCAACTATAGTTCGCTCAAGAAATCAAGAATTTTAATTTTATAATAATATTCCCAATTTTCCTAAACAATACCGTATTAAATTAATTACAGAAAATTAATCGGTGTAATAATTTCAGGTTAAACGCGTATTGTTTATTAATATGAACGTGTGTGGGTAGAATTATGATGTGGCGACGATGCGTAGAAGCTGATTGGATGACAGTTGACGTATTTGTGAATTGATACGCCCATTCACGTCTGGCACTTTTAATTTATATATTTTTTTCATTGATTTAAATATAAAAATAGTATTATTATGAAATACACATCAGAATATAATCATAAATGTTGGAAAAAACAAGATTAATTATATATTTTTTAATTTAAAAAATACGATTAAAAATACCTTATTTCAATTTTTGTATGAGTGCTCTATAGAAACCTGCTCTATAGAGCAGGTTTCTATCGCATGGTTCCTATCTAGGTGCTATAGGAGGGTTGACTATATTTAATATCTGTACTATTACGAAAAATATTAGCTTTAGTTTCTAGGATATTGGTGAGTAAATAGTATATGTATTTAATAATTTCATCCTTTATTCCGTTTCGTCTATTGAGGACCCTATGTTTTTCTTGAATAACTCTCCTAATATAAATTCTACATTTCACAAACTTTTTGTATTTGTCTACAAAAGTCTAAAGAATAAATACTATAAATAATCATTGTTCTTTATTGTCTGCAATTGCGATAAAAAAAATTAAAACAACAATAATCGCTAGTGTTGTTGTTGAGTGTATTTTTCGATCGCATTCGGTAGGATGTGCCAAGTGTGAGTGAAACGTACTATTTACACATGCGGCGAGAGCACAATCTGCGACTTATATATATTAATTAGTTGAAAAATTATGAAGCATATCATGAATAACTATTTTATTCTTAGATTAATCCATTTTTAAAAAATGTCAAGATATTGATATAGAATTCATTAAAAATAAAAAAATCAATGTAAAAATATTTAATCAATAATTTCTCCATGCTATTATTCAATCGATATCGTATCAAAAATAATAATAAAAAAACCTTGTAATAAATAAATAAC
This sequence comes from Philopotamus ludificatus, assembly GCA_022495035.1. NCBI lineage: Eukaryota > Metazoa > Arthropoda > Insecta > Trichoptera > Philopotamidae > Philopotamus > Philopotamus ludificatus. The sequence goes on along the minus strand of JAGXCT010036413.1, from coordinate 137,279 downwards.
AGTCTTTTGACTGAGAAAGACGTGTTTGAATATTTTGTGTGTCGTAAAAAGTTTCCAATCTTCGTTTTGCGTAAAATTATTTTTTTACGTGTCTCTTTAATATTGACCGAGACGTGTCCTTCAGAAGAACATTTACGTAGCTGTATGCTGTTTCAGTTTCACGCCAAAAAAAACGGAACGGAGGCAACAAAAAATATTTACGATGTTTATGAAGGCGCATTGAACATCAGAAAATGTCAAAGATGGTTCAAAAAATTTAAATGAGACATTAATGATTTGAAAAATGAGCCTAAGGTGGACGTTTTCGTTAAATGGACGAAGCAGCCCTGAAAGAAGAGGTTAAAAAAATCCGACTCTCAGTATCGAAGAATTATCGAGCCAAGCCGGTACTTTAAGATACCTGAAACAAATGAGAAGATTAAAAAAGAAGACGTTTGGGTCGCCCTTGAGTTGACTGAGAGAAACAAACACATGAGGTGCGGTATCTGTGTAAGTTACTGAAGAAGAAAGAAGAGTCGCAACATTAAGTTTGACAGATTTATTGCATCCAGCTCATTCTCCAGACCTGGCTCCATCTGATTATCAGCATTTTCGCTCATTGGAGCATTATTTATGAGATTTTTTTAAATCAGAAGATGAAATAAAATCAGCCATTTCAGACTATTACGATTCTAAACCTGCAGAGTTTTATTAGAAAGGCATTTCAGATTTACCTAATAGATGGCAAAAGGTCATAGAAAATATTGGTAATTAAGTTTAATAAAAGATTAGAAATATGAGTTTTAGTTTCATTAAAAAAATACGACATTACATTTGGGTCCTTCTAATATATAATTAATTATATATTAAATTTTGTTATAAAAGATAAACGTATTAAGTACATATTTGTTTGCTAAAATCATACAAAAATATTTGCTAAGCGTGATCAATTATTTTTCGATTTACAGGGTGCTCGATTATGCTGTGTCAATACTCTTGGCTCGTACTATGAAGCTCGCATGTGCAGTCGGCCGGTTCTCCCCCTGCGATTCGGGCTCTTTGTTGTGTTTTTGCACCTGGAATTTTATTGGCGTGCTGTAACAATATTGTTGCGTGAACTGAGCGTTTTTTATGTGCGCCAGAACAGAATGCATTTGATGGACAGACCATCGGCAACCGTTCCCATAATGAAATCATGCGTCGAAGGGTTAACCGAACCCCGAATCAATTGTAAAAACGAATCCTGGCAGAAGTATTTCATTAAAATCAATTATTTTCACGGGGAAAAAAAGCGTTTTCGCTATTCAACGCACATATTTTTTTTACTCGAAACGGTAAAACGGATTTACGACCGAACGCCCTGAGCGCCAATCTGTCAATGTACGAAATCCGCGTTTTGATTTACGTCCGCTCGTTAATACTATGCACGAATTGCAATTTGCGTCAACCCGACAACAACAACGCGGAATTATTCCACAACACCACCGCCATTCATAATTCTATGCGAAATAAACCACGCGCACGCCACTCTCGCCTTTATTTCGTTGGTCACGTGAGACTGGTTCTATTCCGCTCTATCGCATGGCGAGGAGTGAGACGGGGTCGCATACTCTAATTCAGTTGCTATTATGAAAGCGTATCGATAGTATTGTCACGATTTCCGAGATAAATGCTAAAAAAATAAAGCAAAATATTTCAAACACACGCTAAAAATAAATTAAGGCCGGTTTTCCGGCCCATGTATCGATCAAAAATATATCCAGTCCATATGATATTCCATAAACTCAATTAAAAATAATTTAATATAAATACAATAAGAGATAAGATCGCTTTGGTTTTTTTACAAAAATATATATGTAGTATAGATCAGTGTTATAAAAATGTTAAATATATTTTCCTAATAAATATTTCTCGTAAGAGTCTCAACCTTAAATATTAATATTAATACAAACGCATTAAGGTTGAATATGTCTGTCAATGAAATTCGATATTCTTAATATTTTATATATTTCGTGAAGCACAGAATATTTTTATTATTAATAAAGATGAAATGTGGTGACAAAAACAATAAATAGTTATAAAAGGCATTTATTGTCATGATTTAATAATTAGGAATGTTAGACTTTGATGGCATTAATTTTGATTGTCTTTGAAATTCATGTAAATTAGATTAGTATAATTTAATTTTTTGCTTAAATGCAATTTAAGAAAGATGCAGAAATCGGGTCAAGAAAACTCGCGAAATTTAATGACGCAGGCAGAATAATTTAATAGTAGTATTTTAAAAGGCTGTTGTATTATTATATTAAATTATTTATTATTGATAAAAAATAAAAAGAGCTCTCTTACGTTGTTTTAAGCATTAGTTTAATTTTTTGTTTCATTAAATTTTTGATGATTATTATTAATAGTCTCAAAAAATTTCACTATATTTTTAAAATGATTAAAACAATATAATTAATGTTAAAAATCACATTTTGTTGCAGAAAAATGGGATATTTAAAATATATATAAAAAATGCATATATAGTACCTTTTTTTAAATATAATTTAAATCAAAAATAAATCTGAACAACTTACACTTGTAATCTTAATTTTCTGCAAAATTATAAATTAATAAACAAAGCAAAAAAGAGTACCCGGACATATTATTACATGTTCAACTGTATTTTTTTCTATTTTAAATTTAATTACCATGTGAACATATCAAAATATTCACTAATTATTATCTGAGAATAAATAATTGTCTTATTTGTAATTATTATATTATATATAACAATTACGAGTAGAAATATTTTTTTATTAAACCAATGACAAATTTTTAGTTATACATATCAAATATAATCAATAATTTTATTTATTTGTTAATAAAAATAATTCCTATTGATAGCAATTAAGCATTAAGCTATAAGGTTAAATCTACATCATCTACTACTTAAGAAACATGTAATTTCACAGCTAGTAGGGGGTGGTTTGAATGATTTAAAAAAAGCCAATCACCCCATAATCTTGAGATTCAAGGCAAATTAGCAAATAATGACGAGAACTGAGCAAAGAAATCTCTACCAATACTTAAGCAAATTATCGAAAAAAATTCATACACTCCTGATCAAGTATTCAATGCCGATAAAACTGGATTTAACTGAAAAAAATTCCCAGTAAATTGTATTTGGCGAAGTCTGAAAAATCAGCAAGTGGTTTTAAATCAGCAAAAGATCGCTTGACATTATTATTCTGTAGCACTGCTTCTGAAGATCGAATGATGAAACCACTATTAATCAACCGTGCTATGAATCCTCCAGCAATGAAGGATATTAATATAAAAAAATAACAGTACATTGAGCAGCAAATAAAAAAGCATAGATGCAACAATTTTTATAGTTTGGTTTTATAACTATTTTGTACCGGAAGCAGAAAGCACCATAAAAAGGAATATCTTCCATTTAAAATGCTTTTAATTTTGGATAATGGATCTGACCACTCACATCAAACTGAAAATCCCAATGTTGTGGTGGTACTTTAACCACCAAACACTACAGCTTTAATACAACCGTTAGGTCAGGGAATAATAAAAACTATCAAGTCTTATTACATGAAACGAACTTTTTACTGAAAGAGATATCTATAAATCTTCAACAGTTTCACATTTTTAGATTGTATAAAACACGTTGTTTTGGCATACAAAGATTTTAGACCACAACCATAAACGCTTGTTGGAGACAGATTTGTCCAGAAAATTCATCGTTAATTACAGTAATGATGAATTTTCTGAAATTATAAATTGATTTTGACAAATTTATAATTTCATTGGGAGCAGAAGAGTTTGAAGATTTAAATAAAAATGTTATTGTGGAATTGTTTACTGATGAATATCATAACCGAAGATGAATTATTTAGGCATATTTATAGATTAATAACGAATACCGAGACAAACCCCCTCCTCCTTGCCTGGACTCAGTCGAGAGGGTAAAACCCGATACCAACATGGTAGAAGATGTACGTCCAATGCCAGCAATGGCCAAGAGAGGGAAACTCTTTACAAAAAACCGCCACGAAAGGGGAGCCCTCACGTCACGTGTGAGACTCAGGTTCCTTTGGCCTCAACTACCATGCGAGAGTTCGGTAAGGTCCATGCCCTCAGCGAGTGAGAGCCTTGTGACTGGCAAATGATGATGATGATGATATGGATATAGTTGATTCCAAATATGGAACGTGCTCTCAAATTCCAAAGAGACCTGCGAAATACTTTTTAAAAAAATGAAAAACAATCTAAGATTACAGTTTTGTTTAAACAAAATCTACCCAAGATAATAAGGATATTTCCACTAATTGGGTAATTGAACTGACCATTTCGTCTAATGATGATGAAAGGAATTTCGTACCAATTATGAAAAAAATGGTTAGTGTGTTTTTCGTGTATTCACGGATTTTTTGGAACGCATCTTCGAATTTAATATGAAATTAATGTCTCAATTTTTTATGAAATTGAACATAACATTTGAATTATTATGAGTTCCTTGCTTTTTTTACGCGATGTTTGTGAAGAACCTATTTACCGCGTAAATCGGGGGTTGACTTTATATAATTAGCTGATTAACTATTCTAAATTGATTATATAATGACATTATTTCGATTATATTATCGTTGTTAATTATTACGATAGCAAAATAATTTTATTAAAATATATCAACGAGTTCCAACTGCATACAGACTGAAAGAGGCGGAGTAGCACAACGTTTCACGTCATACCTAATTTTCCAACATTTTTTTTCACATCTGATAACTATGTTACAGCTCTTCGTGATCAACGCAATACAGTTTAGTAGCTGCTAGTTTTGTGCGATTTTTAACGACGTCGATCCGGAACAACGGCGTCGTTAACGGCGACCGCGCAACGGCGATAAATCCGGAAAATTTTAAAAATAAGCTTTTTACAATGTTTACGTGGCGCTAATAAACTTTAATGGCAAATTACTTTCGTGCTTTAAAAAAAAATAACTACTGAAAAATACGCGTATTTTGCAAGTCGACAACTCGCGTGTAGGATATCGCATGGGCAGAAATGCAAAAAAAGGAATAATTAAGGGCACTAAACAAATTTTCTAGCTGAGAGGGCAGTATTGTAAAAAAATACACGCCCTCATAGAGATCTAAAAAAAATTGTAATTTCCATACAATGCGTATTTTGACTGTATAATAAATATTATAATGATGATCATAAAAAAAAACATGATGGTGTTCTATGTTAATGGCGTCTCGTTGTCTTCATCCAATATTTTACTATGTATTTATTTAATATTGGCACAATATTTAAAATATTTTTAGGAAAATGGACCATTTTTTTAATCCTCAATTATTATATGAATCTATCTATTGTTGTGGTCGTCCTATCTCCAATTATATCGTATATTTAGGGTTGAGGTCCTGGCCCAGGAATAATTGGATAGACATTTTCATAACCGAACCGTAAAACGATAAGGGCGATCTAATTTTTACGACACGTAAACGTTTAACAGTTTATTGCGGAGTACACTAAATTATGGATTTTTTTATGGTTTTATTGTAAATAAATACACATGGCCCGGAGACCGAGTGTTGATTGATGGTGATCCCAGGCACGTGAAAGCTCTCTTCTCTTGTGGAAATCATGGGAAACGAAGAAAGTCGAGTCACGACGCGATCGGTATCCGCTAATTAGAAACAGTCGCATTAGGACGACTGATTGTGACTTATGACTGTGACTGCGGACCAGTCATGACTGGCGAACTAACGGATTTGGAATCTATGAATAATGCATGGCGCCGTTATTTTTTTATTATTAATTATTTATTTAAAGACGAGGCAAATTTTGATTTATCTCGTGCATAAATTATTTAAACGAACTTCTCAACAAATCGATTAATATAAAGCTTTATTAATTGTGATATTATTTAAATGAGATTTATTTAACCCATTTAATAATACACTTGTTAATAAATAGATTTCTATTTAATTATTAAATTTTCTTATGAAATTGTATTTATTTGTTGTAAGATTTTATAATATCTTTCATTATAATGTATTTTTTTACATAATATAATAAGATAAAACACACTTCATTTATTGTTTATATGCTTTTTTAGTATTTTGGTAAATAAATTAATTTACTATTTTTTTGCCATTGATCAAATTAATGTATATAATGAGCTCAAACGCCACGCGCCCTGTCACCTTATTTTAAATGGCATGCTTTTAATTTGGAATAAATTATTATGAATTATTTTTATATAAATACTAGATAGTTTTATCAATAATATGTGAAAGTTATTTTAATTTTATCATATATTTTTAAATAAGAAAAAAATTGGTGAACATTACGAAAATAAAACGAATATGAAAAAGCTGTACATGGCATCGAATGCGTCTAATAGCAATTTCTTTGGCACTTTTTAGAATTATTATGTACTGTAAAGCAAAGAAAGATTTTCTTTATATTGCACTGTTCATGTCCCATACATAAAATGTCAGATAAATAAGTCCCCTAATCGACTCTAAAATGATCTTGTTTTTTTTTTATTATTTCAAAAATATAAACCCATCAAGTTGTCGCATAAACTAGCCGAAGAAGAATAGATAACGTTTTTATTGAGAGCTAGGATGAAGACAATAAAACATCTGGATAATTTGGTCATTTAAATATTTTTTCGGACGAAGATTTGGTCTCTGAAGCGGTACCTCAATTTACAAGGGCAAATGTCGTCAGAAAAAATAAAATGGGAAGAGGGTGATGGTGATTGGCCTTATTACACTAAAACTTGAATATGGGTACAGTTGACAATCCTAGCCCAAAAATTAACTCACTCCCGGCAAGTGTATGCAAACAATATTAACTCACTAATCAAAGGATTAAGTCAAGAAAATGGTGAAAATATTTTTTAGTCATGAGAGTCAGGTTTTATAAAAATTATTAATAAAAAAAACAGATGTGAAAATTCAAATCCAGAAAACTAGTCAAATTTTTTGTCGCTGGCTTGAAATTAATACAATTATAAATACAGTAAACCCCTCTATAACGTCAAGATAAGTTCGATATTATAGGGGGGACGTTATAGGGGGTTAAGGTTTTACAATTTTATTTTTTGATTTGAAAGAAATCAGTAAATCAGACATTTTCATTTTAATTTATTTTTTTACATTTTTACGTGTAACCCTTTATATGGAAAAGGCTGAAATTGGTTAATATATTAACCAGTCGCTTTAAGGTCTATATTTCCATGAGCGCACATAGAAATGTCAACCTTAGTAACGTAATATGTTGTCGAGAACGCTTTTTGGTTAATTTATTATTATTGAAAAAGAATTTGTCAATAACAACAAAAAATAATTAATTTCCCTATAAAGGGTTAACCAGCGCAAATGACGTGACTTGCGCGATGAGCGAAATTCTTTAGTATTTTGGCTGACGGAATCTTCCCGCAACTCTTATAAAATTATAAAATATTTTTACGAAAACTCTAATTGGCGTTTTAAAAAAAATACGTTATAGGGGGGATCGACGTTATATGAAAAAACCGCCGCAAACGCATACGGGTACGTTATTGGAGTATACGTTTTAGTAGGGTTTAATGTACACAAAGAAAAAATGTATTTGAAATATCCAATACATAGATTTAAACCTTAAAAACCTAACCTAACCTAATCCTTTTGATTTTTTTCAAATTATATTAAAATCTTAGATATTTTAAAACATTTTAAAATAAGTTAATGTATTAATAAATAAATAAAAAAAGTATTTTGAAAATCACTGGTATTTTTATATTTTTTATTATAATTGATATATGCCCGAAATAATGATCATTTAAATATTGTATCACCATGCTTTAGTAGCTTTAGTGATTATTATAATATTAATATATTTATACAATTATAGACATTTTATTTTATTAAGCTTAGACAATTTTTATTATATAGTCTAAAAATTGAGTATATTTTTCTGTAATTTTTGTTAGGATATTAATATGATATTTATAAAAAAAATCAAACAATCATAATAAAATGGAAATTGGCCCATTTCAAACTTTCCAATTTAAAACTTGCCTCGTCTTCCGATCGAACTTATATCCGGAATATCCAGAATTAGACGGCACAACAGCGGATTATCGGTTCCGAGCGTCGCCGATCGACGCCGAAGCAGCTGACGACGCCATTAGCAATGGCCCCCAAACAGGAAAGCAATTTGGGATGTTTACACAGGGCCCTACTAAACGTAAACATTGACGACATAAAAATGTAAGAAGTGCCAGCTGAACGAGGACCATTCACACCAGTAATTGGTGGATGGCTTTCAATATCCACACTGCGGAGGAAGTTAGGAAGTCGCGCCATTATCGAATCATAAACGTGTTAATGGACTTACCATTCATTATTTATTGAGCGATTTCATCAATGAAACGTTTGAGAGCCGTATGAAAAATTGAAAAAATTACTCGGTTCGTTACTCTTCAATTTCCTGCTCCGTATCGTAAAATTAACTGATATCAAAGTTCAACTCGACGTTGAACTATTATTTTTTTCGGAAACAATTAAGCGATATCCGCGGAACTACAAAGACAATGATTGCATTGAACAACAAAAAAAAACAATACTTTTTTTTTCAATATATTGCTTTTCCGGTCGATGGATTGCGATTATCCTCCCCAGTGAAAAATTCTGCATTGTTATCCCCGGCAACGAACTTAATTATCGGCAATTTTCATGTCATTCCATGTAACAAATGACGCTGACTCGTCTTGCTAATCACCAGGAGAGAGTACCGCGGTAGCTAAACACAGGGTGACCCTACACACAATTGCCACCGATCTCAATATCATTATTTGTTCGAGCGTACTTCCGACGCGGTGATAACGGATACGTCACTTGTGATGTATTGTTCTGATAATTTTAGAAAAAAAGAGGCGATACAATTTCTGATTATGGACCAATTGTTAAGTATCAATGGCCAGCACATGATATATAAAGTATTAAGTGTAATAATAAAAATATTGGTTGAATTGATGATAAATCATAGCATCATTAAAATGAAAATAGACCGTGTAAATTGAAAGATGTATTTGATCTATGCAAATTATATTTTTTTATAATAAATTATGCCTCATAATATTTTATGATGAATTTTTGAATATCAATGATACATTGTGTGATCAGATATATGCCAAATCATTTGAATAATAAAATGCTACATCATATTCTATATCATTATATTATTCTAGATATATTAAATACAGGTAACCTCCATATAGCACGGACATTAATACCCTAAGATGCCGATTTATGCGTTTACAAAGCAGATATAATTGAAATAGTTAGTTTATAAATTATATAGCTTTTTTAAATAGAATATTCTCATGTTTAACGTTTTTTTTAATGTTTAATTTAGTTTAAAATACGTATTTGATAGAGATTTTTCGTTAATTTGATTGAATTATATTTAAATATTTTATAAAAATCTAGGAAGCCAATGATTAGCAATTAAATGAACGGAGAGTATTTATGTATTTAGTGCTTTCTTCAGCATAATTATAAGCTTTGTGCTGGATTTACAATTATTTCAATTTATTGTAGTTGTTCAGAGTTCATAGAATATATCGTTGAATAGAATTAAGTATTTTTTAGTTAAACGATTCGAGTTATTCAATAATTTTTCATTGTCAGCAATATTATATATAATAGTTAAAAAGTAGTATTTGTAACTTTAAAGCTTTTTTCACTGCTCTAGACATGATTTTTGGCACCTGATTAATATTTTTTATTTTTAAAAGTGGTGTATTATATTCTCATAAATTATTAAAAAATATTTGAACTGCACAATGTTGTCCCAAGATTTTTTTTTAAATGGAATAAGTCTATTTCAAGTCTAACGCATTTTTTTTACATACTCTCTGTTGAAGAAAATGCAAAATTTCAAATTCTCGATTTATTTGGAATACGCGGAATGCATAAAAATTTGAGGAATTCTACTGTCATCTCTTTAACGAACTTGAAGACTCAAAACAAGAGGAAAATCGAAAGATTTTCATCATGTTCGATAAAAGGGATCCGTCACTGCGACTCGAAAATAGCCGCATCGTCCGTAAGGGGTATCTAAGATGCCCCAAGTATATCAAGTCAAGATATTGATGATTTCTTTATTAATATTTTGACTATATTTTATGATATGCTTCATAAATTGATCGATATTTTGGATTTTTTAACTAATATGACGCGCTTTTAACTCGAACTCGGCACATCGTACCGGATGCGAGCGAGAAAAATCATCGCGCCGTGGCTACAGCCGCGAATATTGTTGTTTTTATTTTTTTTCGCAATTGCAGACAATAAAGTAGAATGATTATTTATGATTTTAGACAAATACAAAAAATATTCGAGAATAATCCCCAATGGCATGGTTATTAATAAAGTTTACTTTCGTTTATTCACACGTCTACACCAATTACTTATTTTTTTATTTTAAAAAATGCGTCAAATGTTATTAAAATTGCAATTTATTATATTTTTCATAATTTGTAAATATTGAAAGTAGTATAAGTCCATTTGTATCTAAACAAAACTGGATTATTATCTTTTGCATTATAAATGTTGCCGATATTTATTATATTGTCTTTAATAACTTTTTTTATGTTTGTTTTGCGAACACCGTACATTTTCATACAACAATACATACACACACGTGTATAAAAATCACCCATACACATTCAGCACTCATTCGCACGAAGGGTGGCAGATTAATGCCCCCGGGGTGATAGATTGGTCTCTCTTCCCGCACACACACACTCTCGCACCAAACACTGGAATACGTGAATAGCGGGAAAAAGTTCCCACTATGGGGTAAATTAACTATGCAGCTTTTGTCGCCATAGATTTGTCTTAATTTGTCAACGGCGGCGACAATTTCGCAAAACCGATTACGCGACCTGATCAACCAAACACGCACTGCCGACAATGGAATAGCGGGGAGGAAGTAACGAATTTTTACTAGTTTTACCCCAGTTCGCAATTATCTATGACGTTTGCCCCAATTATTAATAAATGGGGGGCGATTTTGACTCATAAAGTTCAATTTACGATTATGGAATATGTTATTTTCGACAATAAAACCGATTATGCGACGCATGGTACCAGAAAATATTGTAATATTAACAATTCGACCGTTATTGTTATTATTATTTTTTTTTAAGGAATTACATGGCATTGAACTGTTTTATATTTTTAGTAAATGTAGCAAGCTTCGGGCTGCTAAGCTTGCACCATGATTTATTTAATTTACTCCTGTTGGGAGTTAAGCTCGCTCGCACTTAATCCAATTACGGCCCTGGAACATATTTCACTGGGGAACAAAAATCAATATAACATCATTGTGCCGGGTCAATCGACCGGATAAACGGATACAGATGCTTTAAAATTTAAAGCAATTAAATTGTTGCGCATTTTAAAAATGTTAAGCTTCTGCAGCAACGGATCCCCAATGCTTTCCGTCTTCCCGGTTAGCAGCATACGTTCAAAGACACGAATATAATAACCGTATATCACACGGTAACTTGTATACCTCGAGGGGGGGTTAAAACCGCCCCCTCGGTTTTCGCGGAACACCTTACGGAAATTAAATAGCGCGTAAGGGGAGGCCTTTTTCTTCCTCCCCTAAATCTGCAACTGTTTGCGTATCGCTCTGGGGCGAATGGCCAATTTAAAAAAAAAATTAAATTCTCGAAATTAGCCATTATGTATTTATTGCCAGTGAAATGAAAGACCCTCCAGGAGTCGAAAAATCGTTGCAACACCCCTTTGATTGTTGAATGTGATTGTGTTTGAAAACGTGTGAAATTGATCGATGAGGGTTTGTAATCAAATAAATAAATTTAAAGTTGGATCACAAAGTTTTCTTCATATTTCAATATTAAGTATTATTGATTCTCTATTCAATCTTTCAATAATAATAAAAAATGTCAGTAGGCGATGAAAGTTTGAATGAAAAATATGTGAAATCGATTTCGTTCATTTTTAAAAAATATTTTCTACGAGTAAAATTCACAGTATTAGACTGATAACTTTAATATTCTATATAAATAATCCTTATATACAAAATAAATGTTTTCTGAGTTTGCATCTGAAATTTGTATCTGTTTGGTATAAAATTATCAAAATATTGTTTTTCTAATGCAAAGTTGATGATATTTAATGCCATAATTGAATAGAAACCAATGATTTTAAGATCAGAAGTAGAAAAATCGCGTCTGTCACTTCATTTGTGTCTGGTGGCTCCAACTTTAATATAGCAGGACTCTTGAAATTTATTTTAGGTAGCCAGGACTCTTGTTTAATTAGAATTAATAATCAGTTATCGACTATAAATAAGATTGTCCAGTTAAAAAGAATTGTAAAAACGTATATTTTTCAAAGAAAGGGTAGGCCTCGATCCTTGGATAGAAAAAAAAAGATTGGTGGTACAAACAGCGGTCGGTGACACAAAAAATCCGTAGATGAGATAGCATAGAAGATCTATCTCTTCCAAAAAACAGTGCAAAGGCATCTCCATAGTGTTGGGCTTCATAAAAGAGTTATTTTGCCTAAGTTCCAGAAACAACCCCGATGCAACTGGGCCCAACTGTTAAAAACTATAAATAAAGACTTTAGAAACTCGTATTATTTTCTGAAGAAAGCCGATACATCCAATTCAGTTAAAGTGGACGAGTATGAGTATGAATGCGTTCTACAGACCAATTAGAGGATATTTTTTTCCAAAGTACGGTGAAATTTGGGGGAATAAAGTATGGGGTGCAATTTGAAATGGCTGAAGATCAGATTTAATATTCTGTGAAAAAATTATTGCTGTTTTAGAAGGTGGACTTGTGCCAATGTTTGACAACACAATTAAAAAAAAACAATTCACGTTTATAGAAGATGGAGTTACTCGTCCAAAATCCCGTAAAACAACTCCTTGGAAAGACGATCAGTCTCCATATTTTGCATTGGTCTTGACAATCTCTAGATATAAAACCAATAGAAAACGTTTGGCATGAATAACAAATAAATATGCACAGAAAATCCCAAAAACCCAGCAGTAAAAACAAGTTTGATGATGTTTCTACCTGAAAAATCCCGTAACAGACCATAGTTTAATGAAAAGATTCCATTAACAGTAGGATTAAACCACTTCTGTACTAGAAAAGGGGGATTCACTAAATATCGATTACAAAAAAGTTGTTAGATATTATTATTGGTAGAGATTTTTTAATAATATGTATGGAATACCAAAAATTATTTTTAACTAATTATACAAATATTAATTTAAATTTTAGACATACCTTTGATAAAATTATGCATAAAATGTGTCAAGTACTGCATAAAAATTTACCTGTAACAAATAAAAAAAATCATTTTAATATTAATTTACATACATTTTAATACAAAAATTATGGAATTTATAATGAAGCCATTTAAAATATCAATCTGAAATCGCCAACTTGATTCGTGCGATAGTGCCCTGTAATAATTCGTGCGACTCCAGAGGTCAAAGTTGGACCTTTTCGCAAAAAAATATGCATAATTCATAAATTCAATACGCCATAAATAATTTATGAACTCTTAAAACTCGCAAAAAAGACGGTTTAAAAAAATATATAAAATTATATATATTTTAATCGTGGCATTATCAAATTTTGCTTTGAGTGTTGCCAGCGTTAATTGATGGCTGCGAAGGATACTTATAATTATTATGGTAATGAAAGGCTTTTCTTTCAAGTTTTGACGGGCTTCCCCCGTAATGCCACATAATGGAGACCCGCGCCGAGAGCACTGGGGGCTGTATAAGCAGCATAACCATTTCGGGAAAACTCTTTGAAAGTGTTGCCTGGAAAATGGAATTAATCATCCCTGCGAATATTATCATTGTACACAGTGCGCCTTGTACTAATTTGTTATGCCCGGATCCAACACATTGTTCAAGATTTACGTCCATGGGAGCCGGTGCAAATATGATGAAATTTATTTATTACCGCTAATACCCCATAAATATATGTACGTCTCATGAAACGTAATTAAGACCTCTTATGAATTACGCAAAAAATATGGCATATAAAATATCAACTGTAAAATAATTCTATGGCGAAATTTTTTATCGTTAATTTTTTTACTCGTGGAAAACATGAAATATCTATGTTCTGTCTCCATATTCGCTGAATATACGCCACCCTGTGACTTTTTCTACTCGCAAAGATAAAAAAAAATATGAAAGGAAGAAGTTTTGCCAACATTAAGGAGATAAATACAAAATCGTTGAAGGAGATAAACGCCATACTGAAAATTGCATTTCAGGAGGGCTTCTGAAAATTGGAAAAAGCACTAGTATCTGATGGGAACTACTTTGAAGGATACGGTATTAATACTGATAAAGAAATTGTGTTTTTTACATTTTGTTATTATGTTTACTGAATTTTAAGGTGTAAATGGATCTTCATAATCCATTGATTGCCTAAATATTTATTTAATTTTAAAAAAATAAATGTATTTTTAATCGAATATCAGATCAAACCTATATATAGATGCTTCTTATTCATTTACCCAATAAATATCTCTTGTGGTGAGTGGAAAGGGTTAATAATCCATTAAGTAAATATTCTAGGTTGATGTGTGTTTAGAAAATATATAATAAATATTTTTTGTAGTAAAAGATATTGAGATGTTCCATTTTCAAATCTTTAGTTAATATTTTGTGGCATCTCTTAACATTTCATAATCAATTTAATGGACCACTTTTATATTTCATCACGCAAAAAAAATCGCAGACATGGTTCAATTTCTAAATTGTATTTGGCTTTGGTTGCTTATTTTTTATATACATGAAAACGTTGGCTATTGATGTTTTTTTGGATTCAAATGCCTGGTCAATCTAGAGACTTGCATCACTGATATTTTAAATTATATTTAATAAATTATTAGATTGTAAAAAATATAAAAAACGATCTATTGGGGACCCAGAGATTTTTATTTTTCTCGAATAACTCTTTTGAAATAAATACTAAATGTCACAAACTTTTTGTATTTGTCTAAAAAAGTCTAAATAAAAAATAATATAAGTAAGCATTGTCCTTTATCGTCTGCAATTTCTAAAAAAATATATAAACCGGAATATTCGTTGCTGTTGCCACGCGTGATATGTTTTCTCGCTCGCATCTGGTACGATGTGCCTAGTGCGAGTGAAACGTACAAGTGGCACGTGCGAGAGCTCTTAGTTAAAAAATCCAAATTATGAAGCATATCATGAATAATTATTTTTATTTGTGGAATAATCCATTTTTAAAAAAAAATAACAAGATATTGATGAAGAACTCATGTAGACTTCAAATATCATGATGACTTCATTGTAGTCTTCCGTGTCCAGTTAAAACATTTTTTTGTCTTAAATTCCGTAAAAATTGATTATTTCATAAATACTTAAGTAAATACCTCATTGTTTTCGAGTTTTTCATCATTAAACGTGAAATACTATTAGCTTTTACGTCTAGCTTCATTTGCTTATTTAAACCCATTGATTTTACTGCTAGTTAGCACGATCGCGTCTAAACAAGGACTATTTACACATTTTATATCCAAAGTTATCTTAAAATGTAACTAAGGATATCCTTTATCTATCGTGTATCAGACAAAATTAAACAAGGAATAAAACTTAGGCTTTAATCTGGTTTTTTTTTCTTAAGAATTATTTTTTTACGATCGTACCTGTTTTCAGGCTCAGTCAGCTCGTTTAATAATCTATAAAAATATTTCAGAGCATCTACTGATATTATCTAAACTCTTCATAATGCAAGAATATTTTTGAGATATCAAAAATTTTGATTTTAAAATCTAATTAAATCCGATGACTGATCGCCAATCGTTAACCCACCACCTAGCATGTGTTATCTCGATCCTATGCCACGCCATTCCTCTTTCCCAGAGCTATTCGAGGATTTGAATAGGGGAAAGGATAGGTTGTTATTCTACTCTATTTTTATATTTTTAATGTCCGCCACACAAGTTGAAAAATCCTGAACGTACACATATGAAAATAAACTGTAAAATTGTACCGTTTGACTACCCCTGTCTCACAAAAATATTTGTGATATATCATTAGTGCTAAACGTCGCTTAGCGAGCATCCCGTTTGACAGACACGAGCGTACACGTCTGTATTTTACATACACGGACAGAGAGTGGCGGGGTGGAGGAGAGAGCATACTGATAAATGTTCGGGGGACCCCGTAAATTCTTGGCCCCGGGTACCGGCGTGTAAAACTGCGGGACCTGTTCACAATATTGCTTTTTCAACCGTGGAGCATATGGAGATTCGGATAAACGGAGATTTAGTGACAGCGTTGCGAAAATAGTGGATGAATTTTTACGTGGGGGTATGGCGAAAAAATATATAAAAATAAACCTGCGGAGGCTGGATGCTATTTTTGGTCGCGAATAAATCAAGTGAATTGATTATGAAATAATATTAACGTTTTTGCACTCCTGGAATATTTTGTTGATCTATGAATCCGCTATTGATTTTATTCTATAATAATATATATATTTAATCTGAAAAAAATTACAATCATCCTAGCCATAATTAAATTTAAAAAGGATAGATTCCATCTCATTTATTATTTTTATTCCTAATATTTAAATTGTGATTATAAGAAAAGTATGTACGATTTTAACTTATGATATATTTTTGTGACATAATTCTATCAATCTTTATTTCTTTGGCCATTTTTGATCGAATCTATGATCTACTCTCATTAATTTTATTTTACGAATCAATAAAAAAAGATTTTCATTGGGAAAATCAATAAGAAACATTTTTTAACGTTAGATCTCCTATTAAATAAAAGACATTTTTCCAAAAGAGACAAAATCCGATCAAAAATTGAATCAAATTGATTCAATTTTGACAATTGCTCTTATTATTTTATATTAATAAAACCAAAGAAATAAAAAAGATTGAAAAACGAGCAAGGAATTGTATTACAAATTCTTCAGTCAGTTTTGAAAAGAATTAAGAATTACGTAATTATTAATAACTTTCTAAAAATCAATAGGTAAAAGTCTCCCGGAAATAGATTTTCAGTCGTAATAAAACAAAAAGTAGTAAATTAATGGCTGAAAAATCGTAGCTTTAAGATCAATTAAGATATATTAAAATAAATGGCTTTGCTGTGGAAATAAATTCAGTAGTTCACTAGAAAACATTAGAGAAAAATTGCTTTATTTTGACCAGATTTGGTAATAAAACGTTTTCTGTATTCAGAAAGGTCCAAAATTGATTTTTCTCATGTTATTTGTAATAATTTTGTATATTTTTTAATAAGGTTACTTATATAGAACGTTTAAATAAATTATTTCATCAATATAATTTTTTAATGCGCATTAAGTATACAAAAAAAAAATACATTTATTGATTATATATAATATATTATTGTGCTTACTAAGAAAATTTAATATTTTAATATTCTTTATAACATGTATAAAAATATTGTTATGCTTATAATTTGCTCATCTGCGTTTTAAGCCTTTGGGGTGTTAACAATTTCAATTAAAAAATAATTAGAGCCTTTAAAAATGATTACTTTCGATGAAAATTATTAATTTTATAAGACACAGATGAATTATTCATGATTGCGAAGAATAATCTTGGCGAGATACTTTGAGGATTACACTAGGGATCCGAGAGAGATTATGCTCTTAATTATCGCAGAATATTTTAACACTCTTTAACAAAGCAGCTACGTACTTTAGAATAAAAAAAAAAATATATAGATTCAGACTGGCATTTTTTTCGCATTTTGCAAGGAAGCCGCTCTAATGACAAGAGGAACTCTTATAAAAAAATATCATCCCGAGACATTTTTGACAGTAATTTACAGTGGCAGGCGACAAAATAACTCAGCTCACACTGTTCTCTTGTTACGGTGTTATTTTCTGACTAGTGACTCGGTTCGTATAACAGACAACACGTGCTTTTTAAACGATGTTTTCTTATAAAAATGGAACGGGGGAATGGGAAAAAATAACGACAGCTAATTACAGAAAGGAACCGGGCCATATGGAGGATATAAAAATTGAAAAGCCGGCTTACTTACATCTCTGGAACAAATAAAGGGCACACAGCAATCCCACAAAAGCACAGAGATTATATCTCGGAAATAAATTCTGATAAAATAAACACGACCGGATTCATTTAAGAGAATCTACTACGCCGCCCTCGGTATAAAAGCAATAAAGTATTAAAAAAAATATTATATATCAATATTTCATATCTCGGTACTACTATGAAAGACCGGTCTGCGTATAAGTCAAATAACGTCAAATCCTAAATCGGTATTATGGAATATTTATTCTCCGGAGGATGGCCTCTCGTATAAATCTGGGGAGAACGTACGTAAGTTAGTCGGAATGTACATATCCCCGGGGATTTTCATTTTATTTTTCATCTGATTTGCATGTTGATTCAATATTAGTGTCTCTTTCGATTCAATCGCATATTTCATTTTTTATTGACATGTATATATTTTTTTAAATTTTCGTAATTATGATGTGTTCGTATTAATATTTAATTGCAGACTCGGAGCTGTTGCTGCGAAACTTATTGCCGTGAACTCATAAAATGCAAATTGTTGGTTAACGACTTATTATAAGTTTATGGCCGACCATGTATCGCGTATATTAAACATTTTTATTACTATAACTTTTTTTGTAAATTTTCAGGATTATTAAATTCAAAAATAAATAAATATTTATATAGAAAATCGATGCATTTATTTAAAAAATTGTGCTCTAAATTATTTATTATGTTCACCATCTCAAATAATTAAATATAACAATATCTGTGGTTTATTTTTTAATCAGTGGTTTGATATTTAAAATAATATATAAATATTTACCCTAATTAAATTAAATTTATATTAGATTGAATAATGACTCGATTTTAATAAAAATGATTTATTTTAATTGAAAATTCGGCATAAAAAGGATGATCTGGGTTTAAAATATAATTCAATATATATTTATTCTAAAAAAGTTTGATCTTTCGCGTGAAAATTTACAAAATAAACAATTTTCTTGGTTTATATATATTTTTATAATATAATAAATCCATTTATTCTAAGGATTTCAGTTTTTTTTAAATGATTAATAAGTGAAATACTTGTTTTTAATAGTCAGAAATATTTAAACACGAATATTCGATTGATTTTTGTGAAACCTTTCATAAATGTTCACTCATTAAATGGCCTAGTAATATTAATAACAGCTATGGGGAGATTAATAATTAAATATATTATTTATTAATACAGTAACAATAAGCCTTCTCCAGACGATTTTCCTTGAAAAGCTTTCCCGACGCTGAGACTTTGCATCTTATAGAGGTTATCTGATTCATTTTACAGAAGAAGCAGTTAAGCCTAGTTGTGCTGATGGGGTTTATTAGGGACCCCAATTTTACTCTTTAAAAAAATAAAAAAAAACGATATTCGATACTGTTGCCAAACGATTTTTTTTCTCGCTTGCATCCGGTACGATGTGACAAGTGGGAGTTAAACGTGCGATTGACAGCTCAGTCTGCGGCGAGACATCGACGAGAGTATTGTCATTTGCGTATCATGTTGATTAGTTAAAAAATCCAAAATATCGACTAAATTATTAAGCATATCATAAATAACTATATTTAATCATTTTAAAAAAAAATCATCAATCTATTCAGTTCTCAATTTCAGGTATAAATAAGTTATAACTTTACATTTTTTTTCGTAGTCAAGTTTTCTTATTTTAACAATTAAAACAAATAAAATAAAGGACCTTAATTATATAATAAAAAACTTAATATATGTCTGGAATAAAAACATTTATAAATTTATTTGACTACAATGGATGGATGACACAACAAAAAATCCAAAGCGCCATACAAAAAACCTAAATCCATCCAAATAAACATTCTAAAAATTCAAGAATAATAAGTCTTTCGCATTAACCTGTCCCCCCTCCCCCAAGTGTCATAAAGAATTTCCGAAATTCATAGATTTTTCGCCGAAGAATTAACATATCCGGGTACTAATATTATTTCAGTTGTTTGAAATTTATATTATTTGTTTATGATTTTTAATAAAATCAAGGAGGGATAGATGGCGTTATGGTAATGGATTTCTTCCGCTTACATATCCCCTGGACAGTGGTATAAAGAATTCCCTGGATTCATAGTTTTCGACCACACAATGTTTTAACCTAGCCGTGCCGACGGGGTCTATATGGGACGTTTTTGACTTTTCTCGAATAACTGATTTAATATAAATCCTACATATCCCATACTTTTTGTATTTATCTAAGAATGTCTAATGAATAAATCTAAATAAACCTTAATTTTATATATTTATTGTCCGCAATTGCGGATTATAAAATATTGCGATTTGATCACTCAGAGACCCGGTCCCGCATTAGTGCGGAAATTTTCGTAAACGGTAAACACCCGGTCACGCACTAACGCGGTTTCACACGAAACATGTTATCTAATGCGCTACAAAAGGCTTTCTTTTAAAGTTTTACAACTCGACACAGTTTCATTCATTACTATGCATGCCCTTTGTAAAATTTATGACATGTGTCTATTTATGGTTAATAACTGTCCTTGAAATAATAAATTATTTGGTTCGAAAAATTTCCAGTACTAACACATCGACTGTAAAGAATTTAGTTTTTGATTATCCATTCAACAAAATAACTTTTTTGGAATATTTATGTGGTACAACCCGTCACATCCTTTTTTACAAAGCTAAAACTACCTACATACTACATAAAGTCATCTATTTGTTTTTTATTGTCTAAAATACAATAAATCATCATTTTCACAGCTCAAAAATTTTATTTCATATCTAAATATTCTAATAATCTAATATGAGTATGCTATACGTATAATACTTCTTTTTTGACCAAATTATCTCCAATAGGAAAATAGTTATTAAGCATTTTTTACAGAGCCGCGCAAAATCGTAAGATCGATAAATAGAAGGGTTTAGGTGTAAGTTTCGCCTGAAAACAGCGGATTCTTGAGTGTTAATAGAATAATCCATTTTTTTAAATATCAAGGGTTGCGTTAAATAAATATCTAATATCAAAAATATTCAAATTATCATGACATAGATCCGAGCTTTCGGTAGAGCTTTCAACACAAGAATTACTGCGGTAATGAGCGTTCATTGGACAACATTTTCAATAAAAGCATGATCACGCATCCTCATAACAAGTGATCGATAAAAAAATAAGCTTCAGAATTCAAGTTCTGTAAAGAAATGGCGCCGTTTAACATTCAACAACAACAATAACGCTCAAGGTGAGGGCCATTTGCTCGTCCGCTCTATATGGAGCGGCAAGAGCGAGCCAGGGAGCTCCTCACCTACTGATGCATCACCGGTTCTTAACATTGGTAGCCCCGAGCTACATATGTATATGGGTAAGCTATGTGCCTATTAAACCTTTAAGTTTCGTTTAGCCCCGGGCCGATGGCGGCGGCTCGGTGCAAACGGCGCGGACCTGTCTATCTGGATGGACTGTGGCCGTCCAGCGCTTGTTAACAACGGGCTCGCCCCGTTAACGACACCCGTTCATCGACAGTTAACCGCTGCAGTTATTGGTAACGTCCTCGGGAACAATAAACAAAAAAATATTCATAATTATCGGCACAATTAGGCCCCGTAAACTACAAATATTTGGGGAACGATTATACCCCGGAAAATAATTAGACATGAAAAAAGCAGGGTCAATTTAATTGCTCTGTAGGTCAGTGCTGGGTCCATCAACAAAAAATGATTGAATCCATAATAACATAATAAATCAATAGTGAATAATAAAATAATTCGTAATAAATAAAATCCGTGTTATACGAGGTTTGAAGTTCATACAAAATTAGAGCTTGCATTCCAAAAAAATATCAGAGTCAGTTAATATTATTTATTTTTTAAATAAATAATTGAATCAATATACATTTACGTAATTATTGAAAAAAAAACATAGAGCATTTATTCATCATTGCTATCACTTACAATCCCATATGTTCGACTCTTTTTCAAGATTGGTTATGAGTTTTCATCATCAGAGGACTCTGGATTATTTTTGATTTAGCCTTTAACTCTTTCCGGTCCTATGTCGAATGTCATTCGACATTTTTTTCTTCATCAGTTTATTGTAAAAATACAAGCAAACATATTTTTTCTCACTTGCATTTAGTGTAGCGGTATACCGGGATGAGGATTCAATGGTTTTTATGAGCATTGGAATGTATAACTTTCTGCCCGAGAAGGATACAAAAGGACGCAGACGGTTTATGCAATTTTTTTGGTCTTTACATTTAGAAACAATCTCAAGTGCTACGCAAGAATTCAGAACCAGAATTCAAAGGGTCATCAATTTCTTTTTTCGAGAACACTTTGTTCCCGATGAAAATTTATCAGTAGATGAATCGACGGTGGGATTCAAAGGAGGATTTATGTACATTTCCTTCCACCCGAAGAAGGAAATGGTTTTGGGAATGCAGACGTCCATCATAAATTCCTATATTCTGTATAAACAGCGTGCAATTTAAGAAGGAAGAAAAGCAACATCACATATCAAATTCCGAGAAGAATTATTGTTGAGTTTGGTTGGTGATTTTCGGGCTAAAACTATAAAAACTGGACTGGTTTCCACGGGCGATAGAGAGCAATGACTGGACAAAAAGGGACATTATACCCCAACCCTCAAGGGAGGCATGAAGATGCCTGGTATGCTCCAACAGATAAATTCCTGGAGGTAGGAAAGAAACGCGATACATTTGTGTACTTGTGAGAGAAAGCCCGGCCTTTGCATCGGTGAATGTTTTCATCGATATCATACTTTAGATATGTATAAATGTAATAACTAGGGCATTCTTCTATACCTTCTAATTAAATAAAAAATTGTGAACATAAATATAGTTTTATTAAAAAAAACCTGGATGTATTGTTTTACTCTGTAATTCTGTAAATCTTTTTTTTCTTGAGGACGTGATGGAACATTTTTATTTTTTTTGTAAGCCAGAAAGGGTTAAAAATTCCGTAATAAGCGATTGTCTGCTTTTAGAGTATACATCTTTACTTATATCGTTATAAGGGGACAAGATATGTTGTAATTCCTCTTGAACTTCGAACTTCTATCCGTTAAAGAATAATTTTCTATAAAAAAATGTTCTAATTTATCAGCCAATCCCAAGACGACATTTATTCTATTTAATGTAAAAGGCGTAGCTACTTCGTAGGTTCAGCCAACATTTCGACCAATTCTTCTTCATTCAACGTGCGATCCTTCAATATTCTTCGATATCTTGAATATCCATATCATGAAATCCTTCTCCACAAACACCACGATAAATGTTAATTGTCTATTGGTGGTACAACCTTTTCTGCAGGGACTACTTCTGGCCACAGATTTTTCAAGAAAGAATTTAAAGTCGATTGATTTATTTCTTTAACAGATGCAGAAACATTTAATATTTTTTCGAATGTTCGAATGCTTTAAACGTTGAAATTATTCCTTGGTCCAAAGGTTGGATTAGAGACGTAGTGTTGGGTGGTAAAAATAATATTTCAACATTAGGATGTTTTAAATCGATTGTCCTGGTGCATTGTCCAGTATCAATGATATGTTAAAATCAAGATTCCTTTTTCTCATATAAGCTTTTGCATCAGATATAAAACATTTGTATAACCATTCCTTAAAATAAAACTTGTGGTCCAAGCCTTTTTATTGGCCCTCCAATAAACATGTAAATTGATTTTTTCGCAACCTTTCAGTGCTCAAGGGTTTAAAGACCGATTAATAAACAATAGCTTCATTATGAATTCTCCAGAAGAATTAGAACATAAGAGTAAAGATATTCTATCATTCACCGCCTTAAATCCCTACGCACGTTTTCGCTTTTTGATATGTAGGTTCGATGAGGCATCCTTTTCCAGTACAATCCCGTTTCGTCCACATTGAATATCTGGTCTGGTGTGTAGCAGTGGCGTGTTGGGTGTGCTGTATGTGGAAAAAAAATACAGTTTTTTTTTGTAATGAATTTTACTATATTTATACATTAATTCCTTTCTTCGTTTTTGCGACATAAATTTTTCAATGATGCTGTTTTAAAGTGTGCGCTTCTGTTTTAGTTTTTTTCTCTCCATTGATATTAGGCTTAGGCAACATAGTCTTCGACAGCATGTTTTAATTCTGTGTGGAGCAGAAAATGGGCGTTGTGCTGATGCAGTGGTACTTGGAATAGTTAAAATTAGTTTTCCTAGTTTAGAAACTTCTTGAAGAAATACTAAAGATTATTTTTTACCATGAAATTTACTAATTCATGAAGATTATTAAACTATTCGAATTTTTTTCTTTAAATTGGGCATAGTTTTCATTCATTGGGAGCTGAAAGTACTCTAATTTTGACATTGCAGAAAATTGGCATTCGATTTGATTGCATGCGCTCTCAAGTATTGTACTAAACAACTGAGATCGAAATCGAGTAGACGAATGTGCTGCGACTTGACAGCACGCCTTCGGCCGTTAAATTGCATACAAAAACATTAGTTTCGCTCGCTGAGACCCTACGCCCACATAGGCGACGGTCCTGTATGCGGTTAGGCACGTGTAAGGTCGTACAGCGGTCATAGTGAAGGTCTTGCCCAATACACTCACGTGCGTATATGATATCCTGCCGGCTGTTTACCAAAATACTTTAAATATCAAATATTCATTTAAATATATTTTTCATGTTCTATATTTTGCGGGTGTGCGGCGCACACCTAGCGCCTGAATATACGCCCCTGGTATGTAACCTTTATTTTTTATAATTTCGGCGAATTCTTGAATAATTTTTTTGGCAGATTCTCTGTCAGCCGACGCAATTTCTCCTAGAGTTTTTATAATATGTAGTGAGAATCGCTTCTTAAATTTTCCAAACCATCCTCTTACTCGCACAAAATTTAACTGTTAAAGTAACGAAACAAACAAATTTTTAATTATTGTTTTTTTCTGAAACCGTGTTATATAAAGCGTTTTATTCAAAAAAAATCACAATTATGTTGTATAAAACCGTGTTTTACGGGGCTTAGTTGTATATATATATATACAAATAATTTAATTTCAATCATTAAAAGGTTATCGTCCGGCGAGTTATTCGTTCATCGACAGCGGAAACGCTCTGGTTACAGATAATAAATAGGAAGCGATCTTGCTAATTAGAAGATGTGCGGTTTAGAGCCGAGATTATAGGCAATTTCTTATATATAAAAAATATTTTTTTCACATGAAAATAAGTATCGTACGACAGAAAACAGCAGACTCACGTAGGCCCGAAATACGTGGAAGAAATGCACGTTAAAATGTGTATATGTTCGAGTCATCGTGATTGGATCGTATCAAACAGTTTTTCACTGGCTAAGTGCTTGTAAATAGCGAACGTTTCCTCCCGAGATGTTGATTGTGATATTAGATTAAAATGTTATTCTTGCCGGATACGATCCGACATTCAAAACGAATCACATTTTCGAATCGGTATTTTACGACCCCGTAGATGGGCATTTGAATAAATTACCGAGTTTTTAATTACTCGTTTTTTTTTTCGGCGAGCCAATGCGCATGCGCGGTAGGACCCGCCGCCGATCGAATGCAGGTGTGTGTGACGGGATGACTTGCATTCGTTGCCCTTGAGATGTGTTACGTGTGTCGGAATTACGTATGCGTTCTGAAGAAATTAATTTGTTTTCATTGTTACAGTTTAGATTGATCTTAATAAATATAACGAAAAAAAATAATAAGGAAATGCAGAGGAAGTGGTTTCAGAAATAAAAAGAATTCTTATAGCAGCTAGCAACGATTTCTATAATTAAATTAATATATATATTAACTGCTATAATGCCATATGGATCAATAGACAGTCGTTAATCAGCGAAATAATATTTAAAACTATTGTATTATTAATTAGTTAATTTATTCCGTTAACCGTTATTATCATATTGCTGTATTGAAAATGAATCGTTAATAATTTATCATTATTACTAAGTATATACGACTTTCTTTATTAATCTAGCCGTGCCGATATGAGACTCTTTGTATTTGAACTTTTTTGTATTTGTCTAAAAAAGTCTAAAGAATATATATTATAAATAACCATTGACCTTAATTGCGAAAATGAAATAAAAACAACAATATTCGCTTCTTAATCTTAAGGGCGCAATGTTTTTTCTCGCTCGTATCCGGTAAGATGTGCAAGTGCGAGTGAAACCATACTAGTGACAAACCGTACTTGCGCCTCATATTGATTAGTAAAAATATCAACTAAATTATTTAATTTTTCAGCATTTTTGAATCGTTCAAATCAAGACATTGATGAATTCTTCGTCAATATCATGACTTGAAATGCTTGGGGTCTATTTTCATAGTAAATAGACCCCATCAGGCCACTTCGTTGGTTTCTAGCCGCCGCGATGGGTGCTAGTGGTGCATAGGGATTATGCATAGGAGACCGATATGGGACTCTTTGTATTTGTCTAAAAAACTCCAAAGAATAAATATTATAAATAACCATTGACGCATTGTCCGCAATTTAGAACAATAAAATAAAAAAAACAACAATATTCGCTTCTGTTGGTACGGGCGCGATGTTTTTTCTCGCTCGTATCCGGTACGAAGTGCAAGTGATCTGAGACATCCCATATTTATTACAGTTACAGTAAAATAATCCAAAATAATGTATAACTATTTTTATTCTTAGAATAATCCATTTTTAGCATTTTATGTCAAGAATTTGATGAAGATCTTGACTTGATGTTTATTTATTTTTATTTTTTCATAAAGACAATGCGTGATTGGCATTACAGAATAATCCAGGTCGCCAATCACTGATAAGAACATAATAATAACATGAAAAAAATAACTTATGTAAAGAAAAGAAAAGAATTATAAAATCTCATATAAAATATCTACAAAACGGCTATATTTGACATCGTATATATCTACATATTCGACCAAGAAGTTGAGCAGAATAATAGCTCTGGTTACCGGAGAGTTTCTGAGAGCACCTGTCGTCGCATTTGGCGGATGAAAAAGCACACGCGAACGATGTTGAAATGCTTGGGGTCTATTTTCATTGTAAATAGACCCCCATCGGCCGACACCGTTGGTTTCAAGGCGCCGTGACGGATCAGTTAGTACTCAGAGGCTTTTTAAAAGTTCAAGGATACTATTTTATTAATATTTTTTTTATTACAATAAATTTGCAAGGTATTTAAAAAAACTTTAATTTTTAATTGATTGATATAAAATCAAGGTTTATCCTAATATTTTTTTGCTAACGATTCTTTATTTGTACCGCAATGTTTTGTCTAATTTCTATATACATATATAATATATAAAGGACAAAATTATTGGCCCCTTTTGGTTTATTTCTGTTGACTTCATGCACAGACTATTTCTAGTATTTCATTCACACCCTTATGGATATATTTTTAAATGCTCGAAACCTTTTAGGTGATGAATCAGAAAGCTTTCTTGAAATACATCAGTTTAGAAAGTGATATTATTTTTTTTTACAAATAATGTCATTTAATTGATGACATTTTAAAGCTTGTGCTAAGTGCTACCGAATCTTTCACTTTCCAAAGACAGTAAAATAATAATTAGTACTGATTTAAAGCAATGAATATTTTGAATATTAATTATACATAGAATTAAATTATAAAAAAATACGTATCATATAAAATTGTAAAAATAAAATATAAATGTATTTTTTTTCAGATTGGTGTTTCGCAAAATTGATGTTGCCGTCCTCGAGAAGAAAGAATGTATATTTTGTTTACTGAATTAATGAAGCATAATTTGCAATGGAATGCCAAATATTTATTCATTTGAAACTATATGTATAATAATAATGAAAAAAATACCTTTCTATTGCACGTTGAGGAAAGTTAATTTACCCATGATATAAATTTTCTTTTTTATGCAAAAAATGACACACTTTTCATTAATTCGCCCTATATTCCAGTCACCCCGGATGACCTAACACAACACCAGTCAATCCAATCAATCCGAATGTATTATTTTCTACGTCATCGCCGACAAAAACTGAATGCGGCTCCTTTGAGCCAGTGCTCGATTCACTTATACACCACCATCAGTTTGACCCTAGCGCTTAATTCACCTGACCTCTGACATCTTCATGTCCGCGACCTGTTTTAACCGCGTACTATTCACTCATCGTTGCCTACTTTTGCTGTATAAAAATAATTATAAATTAATCGTGTACTAGCTGTGCTTATCGAAGAACGTATTGCTATTTATGTTGCAGAAAAAAAAAATTCTCTAAGTCAGTGGTCGCCAAACGGTAGCGGCATTTCGGTAGCTCGCGTAGGATATTTTATCAAATTAAATTATTCGACTCCGTAATAAAATATTTCTCGAACTAAATTTCAATGAAATGCTTAACAAATTGCCGTTGTAAAATAAATTTCTAATAAAAATAGAGAAGCAGGAAGCGGTGTATTGAGATAGGAACTCCGCCATACACTTTGTCTCTTTCTTGAACATATATAACGCCGCTTAGGTGAGAAGGAGAGTCGACAATGGATATAATACCACATGGTCTCATTTTCGTGTGTGCACAATGAGAATATATGAATCCCTATGCACTACTAACAACCGTCATTGCGGCTAGAAATCAACGGCGTCGTCCGATGGGGTCTATTTACTATGGAAAATAGACCCCAAGCATTTCAACATCAAGTCAAGATCTTCATCATCTATCTTCATCAATATCTTGACATAAAATGCTAAAAACGGATTATTCTAAGAATATAAATAGATTTAAAAATGTTGTGCGGGCCGCATGTAAGAAACTTACGATAATTCAAACACTAAATAATGAACTCAATGTATCTCAATATTAACAAAATAAACCCTGTATAAAAAAATCTATACATTATTAACCGATCTGTCATGGCGGCTTAAAACAATCCGCGGAATCCGAAGAGGTCTATTTATAATGGAAAATAGACCCCAAGCATTTGAAGTGAAGATATTGATGATATTTTTCTAAGAAATTGATTATTCGAAGAATAATTATAGTTATTCATATGCTTCAAAAACACGTGTCACTAGTATGCGATTCAATGGCTCATCGTACTGGATGCGAGCGAGAAAAACATTGGCTACAAAACGTGGCTACAGAAGCGAATATTGTTGATTTTTATTTATTTTAGATTTTTATTTATTTTAAAGGTATTTTTTTTAAATAAATTAATTAAAAAACGTGTTACAATTTTTTTGCTAAAAAATCTTTGAGGCCAATACGTCCTTTTCCACCCTTTCTTAATTTTGGTTTATTTTACTAATCAATACGAGATGCAAGTAAGCACGGCGATGCCTCAGATCACTTCTACTTGCATTTCGTATTGGACACGAGCGAGAAAAAACATCGCACCTGTACCAACAGATACAAATATTGTTGCGTAAATGGTTATTTATATTATTTATTATTTAGACTTTTTTAGACAAATACAAAAAGTTTAAATACAAAGAGTCCCATATCGGCTTCCTATGCACCACTAGCAGCCGTCACGGCGGCTAGAAACCAACGGCGTCGCCCGATGGGGTCTATTTACAATGAAAAATAGACCCCAAGCATTTCAAGTCATGATTTTGACGAATAATTCATCATTATATTGATATGAACGATTCAAAAATGCTAAAAAAAATGGAATTTGCTTTTTAATTTGGTTGATATTTTGAATATTTTTGCACATTTTACTAGTACGGTTTCGCTCGCACTTGCACTTGCACATCGTATCGGATGCGAGCGAGAAAAAATACCGCGTCCTTTTCAAATTTTTTTTCGCAATTGCGGACAATAAAGGTAAATAGATTATTTATAACATAAAAAAATGTGTCATCTAAGATTTATATTAGAAGATTCAATAAAAATAAAAACAATCTGATGTCCCAAATAGACAGCTAGGTTTTAAAATTTAGTCGACAATCTAGGTTTTATATGAATAAATATTAAAACTTATATCCTTTTTTACAATTTTGGTTTACTATGTGGTTTTTATGTATTCCTTGATCTCTAAATATATTTAACACTAAAAAATCCTAGGGGAGAGCAGGGACTGAGTATAAGTAGCTCAGCAGATAATTTAAATTTCCGAAAGTAGCTCACATCCTTATTGAATTAGACGACCATTTCTCTAACTATTGAATATTTATTGTAAATATTTTTCTGCAGTATTTTTTTAACCCTTTTAATCTCCGCGGTTTACATGTGTTAATCATGCGTCGGCCACAAAATAAAATTTCGTGATAGATCAGGGTCAGCCATAGAAATTATGCATAGTTTCAAAGCCGGAATTCGAGTACAAGCAACCATCCGTGTTTTTTTTTCCTCAACATTTTATAATGAAGTGGTACATACGATTTTATTTATTGAGACATCTCTTGTGGTTTACCACTGCTCGCGCTGCCATGCCATCAATTAAACATTTCCAGTTTGACTTTCGGGTATTCGGGGATGGCCATTGTACCTGGGCCCGGCTACAATGGCCGGTCGTTACGGGCCCAGTTGTAAAGACATTGTTGTAAAATTGTATGAAATTAGGTCTCTGTGCCAAAGTCATCCTGGATATTATAATAAAAAAATATTTCCACGCACACACACATGCCATTGTTGGCGTTGTCGAAATAAAATGTTGCAGAAAATTCGTACAATGGCGCAGCGGGCCATGGGGTGGGTATTGTGGGGACCGGTCTTAGGAAAAATTATGAGGTTGTCTCCCGGTTCTTGTCCTCGTGGCAACAAAAAAAAGAGCGCCATAATTTCTGGATTGTCTGCCATAACTTTAAATCAACCCTCATTTGAAGATCTTATGGCGGCGATAAAAATTTGGCTGTTGGGCAATGTCTTGTCCTCTGTTTGGCGATGATGGCCGCAAGATAGTGTTGCCACGTACTTCGATTATATTTTTGTTTTATCAAGATTTCGATACGTCCAGGTGCAATGTTTTCACAAAAATTCTATATCTAATAATGAAATCTTCAATATACCTAATTTAAAGCCATCGGCAAATATTTAATACAAGTCGTGTTATTTTCTAAAATTAAATTTTATATGAAATCATTTTTTTATTATTCAAAAACATCAAAAACCGCTTATTTAATTTAACTTTGAGTAATATAGCTTGTTTTAGAAAGGTTTCAAAGCATTATAAAATTAATATAAATTAATTCAATATCATAAAATAAATAAAAACTGTGCTAAGGGGGTCTAAAATTATTTCCAGGATCTGTATAAACGATTTTCATTATCTTTACAAAATAATTGATTGTGTTTTAACGTGAAAATGAATCAGAAATGAATTACGAGCCAAAATTCAGTTTATTAAAACACAATGGACTTTTATAAAAAAAATTACTACAGATTGAGGCATTTGTTATTTTTTTTTTAAATGTCATTTAATCAATAACATCCTAAAGTACATAATAATTTCAAGGAAAATTAATTTCATATAATATGTATTTAAAATTCAATGAAAATATGCAGAATTCCATCAGAATTTTCTAAAATAATTGTTTTACTAATATATAATAAATCTTTAAAAAAAATTATATCGCTGAGATGACCTAAATAATGCCAAGAACCTCTTTACTGATTTTTGTCTTATTTATAAGGCAATTGATTAAACACTAACGCATAAATAAATTAGTAGATATTCATTCAATTATTTTTTCTTAAAATTAACTAGAATTTGCTTTTTCATTTCTTTTTAACCGTTTAACTTCTACAGGGCCAAAAAATATGCTAAATATATTTTATTTCGTTAAATTTAAATTCGTAATGTTTTATGGAGTGACTTGTTAACAATTTATGACGAGTTATTGATTTTTAATATGCATATAGAATTTTGTTAATACCATTTTTTTTTATTTTATATAAAAATGTTCGGAAACCCCTGTCCAAAAAACTGATAAAATTATTTATAAGTTATTAAATAATTATAAGAACAGCATGCAAGTTGTTAAAGGACTTTGTAGTTTCTAGGAAAGTTCAGGTATTTTCTAATTTTGCGAACAGTTTACTCAAAAACCATTTTCTATTTTCATTTCCAATTAATTTCTTTACATAAAATAATTCATTTTTAGGTTAAAAATGATTTAAACTCAAGGTTTATATTGTTTTAAAAATAAATATTTTTTTCTTTTATTTGTTTATGTTTTTATTCATATTTGAAGATTAGTTATTATTATACATTCAACAGCGAGGGCCCCACAGAAAAAAATATGTTTTTAAACGAATTATTAGCTGAGATAAAAAAAATAATGAGAACTATCGTTTTTTACCTAAAAATTGCTTGGGATTCATCGCATATTCTATGCAAAAAAAGGCTGGGATTTAGAGGGTTAATATACGAATTAGTACAAACAGAGTCTAAATTAGTTTAAATTAACTAAAAATATTAACAAATATATTTTTTTTAATAAAATGTATGCTTTATTACTGAAAGAGCTACATAATTTTCGGTATTTTTTTATGTTTAACTCAGAAATTTAGGTCGGAGACAGATTTAAGGTCCTAATCTTTTATTCTATCATCGGATATCCTATTAACATATATTATCGGCACAATGAGATTGTAAACACGTCACAATTTATGATGGTCAGATACGTTGAATGCACAGGAGTCCTGGAATCCGACGACCACCATCCACAAATCCGGAAACTTGTTCAGTTTTTGAATAGGGTGATAAATTAGACATGTCTATCCTCAATGAGAAACTGGAGAACTGGGTCAATAGCTTTATTTTTTTCCCGTAGACACAATTTTCGGAGACACCGGGGGATGATGGATGATGTTTGCCGAAATACGCCGAAGCTTTGTATACCGAACGAAATTCGACAGAAATTTTTGTATCGACAGATAAAAAAAAATCTCGTTAACATCATCAATTTTTATTTAAAAAAATACCTAAAATTTATCTTGTAAAATATTTGAGCCGATTATTTCTATGGAATATCCGTTAGAAGCAATGTGACAATGATTCAAGGTGTTTTCATTGTCATGCATTAGAAAGTCCCATGCTAACAATTATCTTGCAGATTAAACCTTTTGTCAGAAAATTTCAGGTAAGCAACATGTTACAAGGTAAAAAGTATTCATACACGTATATTATTATTACTGTGTGTGATACTTTCTCTTAATTTTTAATTGAAGAAAGTAAAACGTCTTGTAATAATATTCCGTTTTTTTTGTTGTTCATAGCATGAGGTTACCATAGGTTAAAAATCCAAGTAGCATCGACTACCAATATAATAAAATAATCGACTTATTCAAGTATCGGCATCGAAATAAATTATAATAGACGATTTTATTGCCGTAACATTCATCAACGTCAACTCTCATTTCATCAATTAACGTGATCGAACAACGTACATCGCATGCCGGATCAAATTTATTATTTTAATTTGTAAAATACGATAGTTGCTATCGGATCGTATTAGAATTTGTAATTAATAACAAAATTAAGGCAGTAGAAAAAATAGGTTTCATCAAAAATGAGTAGTAATCACCAGTAAGTGAGCATTGTAAAAAATATTTATATTAGAATATTATTATTATATTGTTTTATTAATTAATTGATTAAGAATATATTGCTCAAACGTATTTATTGTTTAAAATAAATTCAATATGTATCTAAATTTAAATATTTTACATTATATATATATAATATAATCAGATATTGTTTGGTTTGTTGTAAATTTTTTCAATGTTTCAATGATTTTTACGAAAATTCGATTTCAGGAAAAAGAAAAATAGCAAATAATATTTAAAACATTGAAGTTTAATATGTGACTGATTTTTTAAAAAAAATAGTTTACTTTATTTGGTAATATAAAGATTTAAAGTTTACCATTGTTAAAAAATTCAATCAAAATATTATCGTGGTATCAATTTTACATGAGTATAACTGTACAGTTTGTAAATGCATATTGTTATATATACCATATTGAAGAGTATATCATCTATTATCATACCCCAAAAGTTATCAATTAAATTAATATATTTTCCATCTTTGAATAAATTTTCTTTTAACAAAAAATTTTTAAAGCACTTTTTGAATAATTACATTTTTAATCAAGCTGCAAAAAATTGCAGAGTTTTAAATTTAATTAACAAATTTTAATTGCACATTAATATTATATATATCATAATAAAGTGTATTTAATCTATTATCAATAATAGTATACCCGAGAAGGAAAACCCTAATCTGTTGACGAACAATTGGTCTAGTCTCAAACTATCCAATATTAAGGCGGCCACTCTATTGGTCACCCTCTATAACTTTTCTACGAATAACACAGGGATTCAGAATATCTATTTATCACCTTCCAACCCCTACCGGGGGAGGGGGGTAGCCACCAAAATTTATCAGAAATGAAACACAACTATCTACCATACCATTAAAATTGATGGTCAGCACCTTATTACATTTTTTTATATTACAGTCAATATAACCCTGCATAGAGTTGACTAGGGGCCCAATTGAACTTTGATAAGTACCTAACAAAACAGTGAAAAAATATGTACAAAATGGTGTACACATATCTTTGTGTGCATAAATTAATCTGGTCTCTCACGGATTTCTCACCACAGAGTCAGTATACCCTGGGAAGGAAAACCCTAAGCTGTTGACCAATAATTGGTTTAGTCTCGATAGTTTCGCTCTTCTTCCTTCTTTCTAGGGGACCTCTCTCTGAGGAGGTCTTTCCCATGATGAAAGGATTGCTATTGCGCGACAGGGCTAATAATCGCGACCGGCTACTTGAGACTCGTTTTGGGCAGATGTGCATATGTATGCCTGTGTATATCTATATAAGTGTGTGTGTGGTCGCTCGCTACTTGTCACTCGTGACTCGTTAAAAGCAGATAACGCATTAGAGAAGAGAACAAACGAATACCGAGGCAAACCCCCTTTTACTTGGCTGGACACAGCCGAGAGGGTAAAATCCGATACCAACATGGTAGAAGATGTACGTCCAATGCCAGGAATGGCCAAGAGAGGGAATCTCTTTATAAAAAACCGCATACCAAGACGGCTCGGGTCCCCGCGGTATGAACACGAAAGGGTAGCCCTCACGTCACGTGTTAGACTCAGGTTCCTTTGGCCTCGACTACCATGCGAGAGTTTGGTATGGTCCGTGCCCTCGAGTGAGAGCCTTGTGAGTGCCCCAAGTGAGAGCCTTGTGACTGGCAAATGATGATGATACAAAATAACACAGAAAATTGTTATTTTTAAATATTTTTAAAATAATATTTACAAATACATTTTTAAATATTATTATTTTATATGAAAGAATGTATCTTAGCCTATATTCATTCTAAATTTAATAATTCCAACTTAAATGGAAAAGAAGTTACAAATTTTTGGCAGTAGACTCTCATTTTTACGCAATTTAAAAATATTTTTAACACACAGAAATAAATAATTTAAAGATATTCTAAATGAGATGATTATTTTATTACTTACTTGATTATTTAGTGTATTTTATTATATTTAATTTAATTTAAAATTACATAAAAATACAATAAAATTCGTATCGTAACGTTTGGAAGGTGTGGTTTTAAAAGGACGAAGCTTAATATCTATATTTACTACCGAAATAATAAATTAATTATTTATTTTTACAGATATTATTACAGCAAATATTATTGAATGATTTTCTAATATTTGATATGAAGTATTTCCACTATTATTCAATTTATTGACAGCATTAATTGCTCGATCACCGACCGCTTCTGAATGTCTTAAAATATGTGTCAAAAAAAAATGACATATAATAAAGACTGATGCACCTGATATTGAGTTCAGCATTGAAACATTTTTTATCGGCGCCCTCTTAAAAAAATGGGAAAAAAAGAGCCGGGAACCATTAAAGGATGACAGCGGGACGCCATCTATCGAAGGAAAAATTAATTTCTTTAGGCATTAATCATTACGATTTATTACGGGCAGCTAGGCAACATCCTTCGCGGCCATTAAAACGGGCGGGCCAGAGCAAAAAAGACTTGACAAAAATGTTAGACAAGATATTAATACGATGCATGGTCGGTGTCTTGGCTCATTTACCGACTTGTGTTCTTGGCCATCGACGACCCGCGGTGGGGGAAGGCAAAAGGGCTTCGACCGCTGTTATTTATGAAAAACTTTCGGTCGATTCGTAATTAATTATCGGGGCAGACCGGTAATGAAGCAAAGGAGAGGTGAGAAACGCTCTCCCCTCCCAGCAACAGATTGTTTCTCACCTCGGTTTTTTACCGACTTATACCACTTTCAAATCAAATATTAAAAATGCCGCATAATCGCATATTCATTCTTGTGCTCAGGTAAAGGGGTCGATTGGCAGACTGTTGCCCGTCTAATACACATCATCCCTTATTTTTTCCCCGTCACAATTGTTAACCCCTCTGGCACAATGCGTCCTAGGGCACTTTAAACGAAACCTACGAGATTAAGTAATCTCCTATTCAATTATACGTGTATGAATATGTTTTTTCGACATGCACGTCTCTCAGCATGACGCTGAAAAGGGTTATAGAAAACCGGAGGACGTTCTTAATAATTGCACTACATGAATTTTAAGTATCTCAACGTATATGGCCGACAATGAGATTAGAGATTTGCGGCCGGTATGTGTGTGTGTGTGTAATTAATTGTGCGGCCATTGTCGGGAGATTGGCCATTGTATGGCGGAATGTTCGATGTTTAAAAATGTTCGAAACAATCGGCCTGTCAACGCTCGCAGTGTTCGGGATTGTAAATCTAGAAGAATGGTGCTGGAGATGCTAGAGAGATTGGTGGGATAGGATTGCATTGTAGTGATGGCATCAAGACCGTTAAATTTAATAAAAAAGAGCTGTGCGAAAGATGCAATGTATCAAGAACAACATAGTTGATGAACAGTGTTATACAAAGTTTAATAAAAAAATGTATGACGTATCTTGACATTAGCGACCATATTAATTAGTGCTCAGTGATTATTTTAATTATAGGACAACTACTTTGCTATGACGTTTCAGAATCCGAATATGACGTTTTTTATTCATCGAGTAATATGAAAGGACATTGTTTTGCCAAATTTAAGGAGATAGAGACAAGATCTAAACCTAGCAGTGTCTATATTGTCTGCAATTGCGAAAAAAACATTAAAACACCGATATTCGCTGCTTTTGCAACGCGTGCGATGTTTTTTCTCGCTCGCATCCGGTACAATGTGCCAAGCGTGAGCGAAACGCGAGAGTGACACGTGCTGCAATAAGACGTCGACGACGAGACATCGCCGAGAGCGTTATCATTTACGCGTCATCATTACTTGAAATACTTGGGGTCACTTAGAGACCCCCTTCGAACGAAGTGGTTGTTTTTAAGCCGCCTTGACGGATGAGTTAAGAAGTAATCAATTGTTTTATCACAAAATTTTATGAATAAAATAACATTTTGCTGTAAAAAAATTTGTGGAATAATTTAAAAAACGAGGATTCAATATATATGAACATACTAAGGAGTGATTTTTTCAGAATAATCCGTTTTTAAAAAAAATGTCAAGCTATTGATGAAGAATTAACAAGATCCAAAAACTTGATATTATTTTTGGAATAAATATATCATATAAAAATATATTTTAGTTAAAGAGATTGTAATGATGATCAACTAGGTAATATTTTTTTTATTAAAAATGTACAGTCAGCCCTTCTATAACGAATAAATCGGGACCACGTTATAGAAGCCAATGCAAACATACTAAATTTGGAAAGAAGGCTTGTTATTTATTTTTGTAAATTGAACGAAATAGTACATCAACCATTTTTTCATTCGCATATTTTAAATAACCTTGTTCAATGCCATTGTGATATTTTGTTTTCAACTAAAGCACATCGACCTTTATTTTCGCGCGACAATCCATTGCATACATATTTACAAAATGTGTAATTTCACCATGAAAATTTACGTTCTAGGAGGGAGTACCATAGCAGGGACTGTCAAATTTATTTTAAAAAACCGCGGTTTAGCAGGGATCGCTATAGGAGGATTTAAGTTAGTCTAAACCATGTGAAATGATCTAAAAAAGGCTAAATCATTTAAAAACCCAAGAAAGCTTTGATAAATTACTAACAAAATAATTCACCCCTGGAAAAATATGTACAGGTATCCTTATTAGCATAAACATATCCGGTCTCTAACGGATTTCTCATCACAGAGAAGGTATGCCCTAAGAAGGAAAATCCTAATCTGTTGCCTGATATTTCGTCTATTCTCGATACTTTCGCTCCTCTTTCTTCTCATTGAGGAGGTCCTCTTCCTAATGAAAGGATTACTATTGCGCGAAAAGGTTAATAATCACTAGTGGCTTGTTACTTGAGACTCGATTTGGGCAGGTGGTCGCTCGCAACGTGTCATTTGTGACTCGTTATAAGCAGATAACGCCTTAAAGAAGAGGAAAGCGAATACTAGGACAAACCCCCTCCCACTTGCCTGGACACAGTCGGGAGGGTAAAATCCTATACCATCAGGGTAGAGTATATACGTCCAATGCCTGCAATGGTCAAGAGAGGGAAACTCTTTTAAAAAAACCGCATACCAAGACGGCTTGGGTCCCCGCGGTATGGACACGAAAGGGGACCCCTCATGTCGCGTGTGAGTTTCAGGTCCCTTTAACCTCAACTGTCATTCGAGAGTCCAGCAAGATGATTTGTATTTATTTTATTGTACTTTTTTAAATATTCTATAATAATAAAAAAAGATGAGTTATTAAGTTTACATCACTTTCAGTCCCCAAAAAGGCGTCATCGGATTTAATGCATAGTTTGACTATGAGTCATCGAACTATATAGTATTAAAAATTAAAATCTTGATAAATTCGTTTAATTATTAATACTATTCAGTGTTTTTTTTTAAATAAATATTAAAGTACTGGATTTATATTCCATTCGTATCATTTTAATTGTGCGCAGAACAGACGGGCAAAGTTTTCTGAATTTCATAACGAACGAAATGCGCTGTTCGTGCACAAGTTTCTTCGCTGAAAACGAGATCCAGCACGTCTGCAATTGCGGTCTGAAACTTTATTCAAAATAGCAATAAAATCCCGGTTAGGTGCTTTGAAATTTTCTAAAAAAACATATAAATATAACACAATACGATACGGCTTCGGTTTTAAACGCATAAAGACAGGAAACCGAACGCCGCGGGTCGTGTCATTGCGTGATGGAAGCTAACTGTGCTTCCATTTAGCACGAAATACATTGAAATGCACTTTTTTAAAGAATTGGATCTCCATTGTTGGACCAAGTCATACAAAGCAGACACGAATCTCCGGAACCAATTAAACTCTTCTCCGAATCACATTCTCATTTGTGCAACGCTCCCAAAAAAAAAATTTGTTACTAACATGGCCGAGGCATTCAACGAGTTAATTGGTTAATTATTTAGCATACATCGGTATTATTAACGCGTCCTATTAATTGCGAGAATTGGAAAAATACTATTTTTACTGGCTTTGACATTAAAGGCGTTGATTATCATATGGCAAATGTTAAAATTCATGCGTCTGGTATTTTAATTATGATAATAAATGTCAATTGCTTTCATGAGATAATAACAGTGTCATATGCGTATATGATGTCATTGTGCATATTAAAACATAAGACATAGATAACATGAAATTATTTGCAATAATATATACTAAAGGTTGTATCGCTTTAAGAGATAATTTAATAAAACCAATTTAATTCAAACTGTGTATACATTTTTTAGGTCATCCTGTAGTTATTATCCAATTTTAGGTCAAACATTCAGAATAAAAGAATCTGATATAATTAAATTTAAGACTTCGAACAAGAAGTGAAGCCAAAACATGAAAAAAATTTTTTTGAACCTAGTGAAAACGGGAACTGAACCGAATTGTACCGATCTGAATTAAAACAATGGTTTATTTTAGTTCGGCACATGTTCAAACTAGCTCCAGAAACACGAGTCAGTGTTTGAGAGGGTATTTTCGGATTTTAAACTTATACTACGAAACAAGTATAATATTTTATATATTGAAATTATTATGTTTTTTTTACTATAATATTATGTTTTTATGCGTGATTGGCGACTTAGATTAATCTGTAATGCCAATCACGCATTGTTTTTTTTTTGTAAATAAATAAAAAGAAAATTATTAAATATCATATTCTTTAGACTTTTTTTATGAATACAAAAAGTTTGTGATATTAGGATTTATATTAAAAGTGTTATTCGAGAAAAATCAAAAACTTGGGGTCACCAATAGCACGGTTAGGTTAAAATTTGCAAGAGAACGTGACATAGATTTAAGAATTTATTGAGATTTTTTCTTTAAAAAATATTCCACCACAAAACATGGTACCAACATGGTAGAATATGTACGTCCAATGCCAGCAATGGCCAAGAGAGGGAAACTCTTT